>BMAO01023302.1:0-51554 GCA_019973975.1 Trichonephila clavata | reverse complement strand
TATGGTAAACTCATATTTCAGCAAATCTGATTTGTTTGAACCTTATATTTTTGATCACTCGATAAGAAGTGCTAATAAAAAAAATATCAATTTCTTTGTTTAAATCTGTTTTTTTGAATATAAAATTCAATATAAGATCACTGTTAAAATCAGGCGTTTACAGCCTATGGCACGCACATGCCATGTTTTCTATCAGCCATGCCATCGGTGTCATACAATTCTCAGTGGCACTCGGCAAATATGCAAATCGTTGAGTGAATGGAAATTGATAATATTAAAATGGAGCTTATTGAGCATCTTCAGAAAAACGGAAAAAACTACAGAATTACGAAAAAATCTGGAACATAACTGGAACGATAAATCGATTGCTATTTTAAATCGTAGGATGTCATTGTTGGAGAGTTTTAGAGTTTGGAGAAAATTGCTGTACTTCTGCTTTCAGATTTTGGTTCTACATATCTATATGAATGAGTCCTTTCTCACATGAAAAATATTTTGCGTCCGTAAAGAAGTTGCTTAACGATTGAACCTTCAGAATCGTTCAAACCGAATGCCACAAATAATATACCCCTGATATTACAATATGAAGTAGAGTGGTGTAGGGATAAAGTTCGCTTGAAATAATTATTTTTTTTAACTGTATTGAAAGAATACTTATAATTTATATGCTGCTGATTTCTTATTTAATAGATATGTTTAAAATGTACATAATACTTAATAAATGTATAATTTTAATTTCTAATTTATGTTAAAGGGATAGTTATATTTTATGCTATTTATTATATTATATGCTGATCAGCATCTGAATGATGCAATATTAATACATAAAAATATGAATCTGTATTCTAGATCCCTGTTCTCTAACACTGACTCGGAAATCGAATTGTTTCAAATATTTTCAACTGTTGGGCTTCTTGAATCATATTGGCAGATTGATTTGGCACTACACTACTACAAGGTTATTACCAATTCCTACTTTAAATCATCTATAAAAAATTTCAGAAATTAGTTTTCTTCTTTCAGATGTACTGAGAAGAATTACTTTTTTAAAAATTGTTGAAAATAATTTACAAAAAATGTATAATTTTGACTCCCCTTTTTGGGAGAATGTGAAGAATTAATAAAAGTACTGGTGAAAATAAATAAGCTTTATTTTTATTTAACTTAAGTAATATTTTAAACATATTTAATTTCAGAAAACCAAAATAAGCAATTTTCATCCTAGTAACATTAAGCAAAAAATTAATTAAGGAAACAAAAGATTTCAATCAAAATATCGAAAAAAAAATAGATTGTTTCCAAGGCGATTGGGAAATTGACTATTTTGTAGTAAGAAAAAAGTATGGTTCAGTAATTGTTTTAATTGTCACGAAAGTGTATTTAAAAAATACCAATAAATAGGAATCGTTCAATGACACTTTTCCTCGAAGATCTCTTTCAAGAGATGAGGAATATGCTTTCTTGAATAATCTTTACAACAGCAAAGAAATATTTCTCAGTGATAATGTTTCAGCGATAACAAAGCCATCCTATGAAAATTCGTTATATCAGTTACCCTATGAAATCGTTAACTGATGCAGAAATTGTGAAAGAATAGTCTTAACTGTGCTTCCAATTTAGAAGAATTCAGTGACAAAAATAAAAAAAAAATATCAAAAACATTAATTAAAAAAAATCAAAGTAGTAGTTACAATATTTTGATCAAATTCCCCATTTTAAATTTTCTATTCATCTTGATATTACAGCATCCCTCCTCCCATTAATCCTCATGTTGCGGCTCGCGTGAAATAGCTAACATATGTATGAAGCCCGGCAAAAAAAGGTGAGCACTCCTGGTGTAGTATGTTGCTGTCTATCATATCCATCACATCTGGCGTTCTTGCGAACGTTTGCGTGAGTCTGGGCAACCTATTGGACGTCTGCGCAAAACATGTAAAAATGTTGTACCTTGTATAATTCAAATCAGTTTTTGTCGAGTCAATAATTCTATTAATACCGAATCTATCTTGAATGAACATTTCATAATTTGCACGCGTGCGTTAGGTGTAATGCACAGTAATAAATATTAAAGCAGATTAAAACAAAATCATATATACACTTTTAAGTCGTACCGAACATTCGACGACAATAAAGTATCAACAAGTACACAGACGACAACGGTTTCGAAAATTAAATTAAGGAAATATACTAAAGAATACTTATAAATTTTGGATTTACCATTCATGAAGTAAATAGAGAACAAGATTCCATGTGTGTTACGTGTGAAAACTTACAAACCCGAAGAACACGGAAGTTATTTTAAAACAATTGAAAATCATTTAACCTGTTGGCAAGAATTTTAAAAAGTGTTTTCTTGCTGAGGACAGCTTAATAGTAAGTTACGAATGGGTTAGGGATCCATTTCAAAATACTTCAGAAGGGCTCTCAACTGCCGAAGAAGAAATCTTCATAAATTTTACATCCAGTGGTGAAATTAAAAGTTATTTTTGTAATAAATCGCTCTTTCAAATTTCTGCAGAGGTGGATAACGAATTTTCACAGTGAAAACAAAACAATTTCGTACTATTTTATCCATTTTCAACATCCTACCTTTGTGAGACCGGATTTTCTGCTGTGGCTGCTTCGCAGACAAAGTATAGATATCCTCTAAATATAGAAAGATAACTCTAAGTTTCAATTTCTAATGTTAAGTCTTTCTTTGAAAACTTTTGCTGGCAAGAAGAACCCATTAAAGTCCAAAAAAGTATATAAACTTGTTCTTAATTTAGTAATAAGAAATTAGTTAAAATACCTTGTGCAGTATTGATACATTAAAGGTATTTTGGCTGAAGTACCCGCTCTTTGCACGAGTTCATCTGAAAAAAAAACATTATTCATGATATGTTAGCTGAATTGCAAGGATAGTAAAACCAAGTGCACTACATTGTATATAAAAATGTAAAATGATTTTTTTAAATGAATGGTCACATTGCAAAAAGTTTTGAATGAACTGTAGTTTTAATCCTCACAGAATTAGCGTTTAGAATTAATGTTAAATAATGTAACATTTGGATGAAGAATAATTTTTTTTAATTATATTTAAAGCGAGAAAACTTCAAAATGATTTAACCTGGAAGCAAGCGCCCACTCAATAGTAACATTAATGGTCGTGTGGGTGACTCAGTCACCCCAATACTTTTTTTAAAATTATTTTTATTGTACAAGATAAAAATCGTAATTCCAGTAAATAATGTAATTAGGAAAAAGTATACTTGCCTGCATTCAAAGACTTCTCAATTTTTCTTTGATAATTTGAGAAAAAATCCAATAAAACTGAACTTAAATGATCAAATATGCATGACCTTAATAAAGGACACAAATCATGGACACTTTTCACTAATATTACTGGAATGTTATTTACAGGCAAAACATTCATATTTTGTTGAAGTTGTAGTTTTACTGTCCTTCGATGATCGAAAATAGCATGTTGAACGTTTTCTTGCTTGTGTCTTTTTGACAGGTGTTGTGTGTCTTGTGGTACACTTATGGCTTCAAATTTTAGTTGATGTTCTTTAGGAAGCATTTCCTTTCGTTTCATGTTCATCGCTTTTCTCAAATTAACTTTCGCTATCATGAGTAATATGCATTATTTCAGCAGGTTCCTCCTTTGATTTATGAGGGGTGAAAAGTAAATTAAGAGTCTTCCTTTTCATTTTACAGCTAATGCACAGTATTTCAATATAGTGGTGAATTTTTTATCTTCCTAATCTTTTTTTAATTCTGGATCTGGGTTATGCTCTTTCTCAGAAATGTCATACTTAAGTTTTAAAAAAACGTAATAAAAAAATCTCTCATCGTTGAGTTACAGCAATCCAAATAAAATGTTTTTGATGTGTAACATCTTTACTCTCGGTTGCTGGATATTTGAAGGAGTGATTTCGTGAAAAGGGACGGAAATGCATAACAGGAAATCGGGGAAGCACGCGCTGTTTAATTTGACCAATCAGCTTGGTGGTGTCTCTTCGCTACCCTCGTCTCGGGGTCGAACTGTAGTAGCAATTAAGCCTCCAGCCTTCCGCACATAAATAAACTTCCAGAATAAACTTGCGGTTTTTACGCTCAAATGTAAAAGTCTCAGGGCTCGTTGTGTTTGAAAATGGACAAACCGTCATTTTGGTGGTCGAATACATTTCTCCGAATCAAACAGCTAAAAAAATTCAAGATTCCTGCATTTTGTACTTTTACCGTATACCAAAGGTGGTTCTGCTCTTATTTTTAAAAAAAAACAATCACTCGCTTCCCTGATTTTCGGTTGTGATTTTAACGTTAACTTCAGTTTTCCAGAAGCTGAGCTGCTCATAGCTTTTCTGAAAGATGAACTCAAGCTCGACATGAACACAAATCGAAATGTTTCGACAACTAACAGTGGTACTGTTATTTACGCTGTTTTTCAAATATTTTTAAATACTTTGAAATCCCAAGGAAATGTATCATATTTTAGTTTTCATAAATCTAACTGTCTCCGCTCTTCCCCAAATATTTATGAACAAGAATAATATTTTTGATAAAAAATTGCATAACTCTTTATGTTAAATAAATAAAATTTTCTTTAAAGGTATAATTTTCCATAGAAAATTATTTCCAATCCTCCCGATTCTTTTTTTTTCTGGAATTAAAGTCACTATTGCTTATTTTACCACGATAACATTCAGATGTTACACATCATATGCGACTACTGTAAGGCTCGGTTTTTTTTATTTGGTTTTAGGATCAAAGATTGAAGCTTTTATTTTTGATGATGCAATATCGACCGATGATATATATAAATTATATCAGTGTAAATGTGTATTTTTTTATTATGTCAGAAAATATTTTGTTTTACTTCATTCCAGTTATTTTTTTAAAAAATTATTTTGTTTTCGCGATATGCTCGCGCCCTCCTTGCAGGGTTATATCGCCTCCCCAAGGGGGGGGGGTGCCCCACAGTTTGAGAAAAAGAAGATGTACTCGCTTCGACGAGTAAAGTTCTGTTTTTTTCTCCTTCATTTGGGAGGGCTTCGCCCCCCCCCCCCCTGCGGTCTAGACCGTGGGATCTTTGTTTTAGTTTGTTTTCTCAATTTAATATCAGAGAAGAAGCTAAGTCCTTTAGCTGGATCTTGTAATGATATATTCACATAGATGTCATAATTGCTGGATTATGTGCAGCAGCACAAAACTAAAGTGGAATTATTTTTCGCACAAGGCCAATATACACTCATGTCCGTAAATTAAGGATAATTCAGAATCACACAGAAATTGAACTCTAAAATAAAAAATTTCACTTGTAGAATTATCACACACATCTTCAAGAAGAACATGCAAATTACATGAAACCACCAGATGGCGCGGATAGTACGTCACAATGACGAGAGTGTAAGAGAGGGGTACATAAGGAATGGTGGCAAAGAAGTAAAATTGTTCAGAAGCGCTTTAAAAGCCTTTCAGTGCAATAACCGCATAGTTATGGCACAAAGGAAGCATTTGG
Organism: Trichonephila clavata; assembly: GCA_019973975.1. Taxonomy (NCBI): domain Eukaryota; kingdom Metazoa; phylum Arthropoda; class Arachnida; order Araneae; family Nephilidae; genus Trichonephila; species Trichonephila clavata. The sequence goes on along the minus strand of BMAO01023302.1, from coordinate 46,051 downwards.
AGGATTTTTTGTGAGGTAGAATTATTGGACGACTGGAATGTAGATGTACCCAGCTGGAAGTATCCGAGTAACTTGGAATCGCCCAGAGTGTCATCTCCAGGCTTTGGCAACGATTACAAGATGATGGTAATGTGAGTAGATGCTACAGCACAGGTCGCCCCCGAGTTACAACGCCGAATGAGGACCGGTATTTGGCAGTTACTGCCAAAAGAAACCGATGGAACACAGCATCTGACCTATCTCGTCAGCTCTCTTCAGCCACCGGTACGACAGTTTGAAGGCAGACCGTGTACAGACGCTTAGGGCACATTGGTCTATATGCTCGTAGGCCTGTCAGATGTGTTCCCCTTACCGCAACTCACTGTGGCCTGCGATTAACCTAGGGTAGAGATCATGCGTTGTGGACACCGCAACAGTGGTCTTGTGTGATGTATTCTGACGAGTGCAGGTTTAGTTTGCTGTCTGATTCTCGCCGGACTTTTATATGGAGAGCGCCAGGTACCCATTACCACCAAGAGAACACCATTGAACGACACCGTTACGGTGGTGCAGGATGGCTCGTTTGGGAGGAATTATTCTTGGTTCCAGAACTGACCTGCATGTTCAGAGTGTAACGATGACAGGCCACATCTATCGGGATGTCATTCTGGAAAAACATGTACGTTTGTTTCGGGGCGCCATGGGAGCTGAATTTTTGTTTATGGATGACAACGCCCGTCCTCACCGTTCAAACATTGTAGACGAATGCCTTCAATCGGAGGATACCACCAGTATGGATTGGCCAGCATACTCACCGGACTTGAATCCAATAGAGCATGGTGGGATATGCTTGGCCAACGAATTGCAGCCCATCAACCCCTCCCACCTGTCTACCGGAATTTCGGAGGGCATTGCTTGATGAGTGGTGTAATATTCCCCAAGATCAGATTGATAATTTGATACTCAGCATGCGTAGGCGTTGTAAGGCCTGTATTGCATCATCCGGGAGACATACTCCGTATTAACCATCATTTAACCATGTTATACTGTTTTTTGTAAATAGGTTCTTTTTTGAAATTGCTCCAGGGAGTAAAAACCGCAATTTTATTAATTATGTCAAACATATAGCATCTTTTTTGCTCTTGACCTTTTGTTTAATAAATAGACTTTACAAATAAGTCAAATTTGTTTTGCTTCTGTCTCTTTCTTTCCCTGAACTTCATTATCCTTAATTTATGGACATGAGTGATTATAATGGGTTTTTGCGCTCTCCACAGGTGTATTTTGTAAGATCATGTACATGGGAAGTAATCTTCCCAAGGCCGAAGCAAGTTTTAAATGGGTTACAGATGTTGTTTTATGAAGAAGCTTTCAAATGAAAATTAACATTTAAATTATAACTACAAAACTACTACTTGTAAATTTTAAAAAACAGTAATGGAGTAAATGATTCCTAAAATCACTGATGTTAAGAAAAATTCATTCAAACAGTGAATTTTGGATCAAAATTAATATCTAAAAATGAGAAATTAAACAGTATGTTATGTTATAAATTTAAATAGCATTTTGCTAATTAAAGTACTACTCTTTAGCTACACAGTTTTAGAAAACGTTTTTGACAATAGCAATACCAAAGAGAAAAGATTAATTTAAATAATAAAAGCCGTCATGTCTTAAAAATCAAAGAAAAACACCTATTTATCTTGAAAAAGTTTCACACAAGTTTATTTAAAAAAAATCACTACAAACTTTTAATGCACGTATATGTGCAAGCAACTCAGCTGAGTTCCAAGTAATCAATCTTAATAACTGGATATTTCTTTAAACACTGCTCCAGATATTTTCTTTAAATCATGAGAGGTATTTTGTAGATATCTTCAAGCTTCCAGGTTGCATGCTAGAAAGCCTATTTTGAGAGTTTTAAAATTGTCTTGATCGGTACATCCAAAAAAAAAAAAAATTCAATAATTTATAGTTGGTACAAATAATTACAACTTGCATTGATACATTTAATTGAACAACTCCAATTCATTCTAAAGCCTGAGTTTTTGTACTTTATTAGTTTGATAATTGGTTAATTAGTTGGTCTGATCTTATTTTCTCAATCATTCTAACCAAAATTAATAATATGTAATTTATGCATTTTAAAGCATGTGTGTGTGTTTGTTTACTACATTTACTGTTTTCTAATTTATTATTATATATCTTTCAATATTTAGTTTCATAATTACACAGGCTTTATAAAAATAAATTTGCATTGGTCTACCTTATTTTAAGTCAAGTTTCAACTGTTGATAGAATTTTTATTAAAACAATCACTTATGCGCAAGTTAATGAAACATGCCAAAGTTGTCAACTGAATTTTGATAAGTTAAATAATATTCAGCATATACTATGTATTCCTTTTTTTTTAAGATGGGAGGGGAGGGCTAAGTCATGTTATTTCAAAGACATTCAAAGGTAATTTTAAGTACAAAATACAAAGAATTAACTGAATGCTTAGTAGCAAATTCGAAGACTGAAATTTTCACCTATATTTTATACAGAATAATTCATATATTGATACATTTGTAGATACATCGTTAAAATGGCACATTTTAGTAAGTTTTCTTTTTAAACCAATTTTTTAATAATTTTAAATTAAAGCTATAATTTAAATTTTTATTAATATATACACACACATAAAACATGAATTTAACATAATGCTTCTCTTTAAGTATATAATTTATTTCATAAAATATCCAGTTATTTCATGAAATAACTGATCAAGTCAGTTAGTTTGCATTTCACTTAATTATTCTATAAATTAAATATTTATAGATACTTAACACAATTGTGCTTAAAATTTCAACTTAAAACCATGCAATGTAATATATTGGACAAAACTTAGAAAGTGAAACATTTCATCACAATAGTTATTTTTCCCCCCAGCAAATGCAATTTAACGCTTTTGTTCAACGTAAGCAGCCTGAAATACATCTGATAACAGAATATCTTAAACTAATCTCGAAATAAAATAGGGGGTTCTACGCATTATACGTCCCAACTAAGCTAAATAACAACACATCCCCAAATAAAAATTAGAAAAACGTGCCAAATGTGAGTTATCGTTTACATACATGCGCGAAAACAAATTCCTGCGCATGCTCCTTCTGTACTCGCTTTCCGGCGGTGATTTAGAAATAAATACTGTATTTACAAAAAATGACGTACACACACACTTGAAATAAATGAAAGATCTAATAGCTACGATATTTAAGTGGCCCAAATGTCGGTGAGTTACATTAAAAATCATAACAAATGAGTCTCTTTTATGTAGGTGTCGCCTCATAAACTCACATAAGTGCAATAATGTAGTTTTGCCATGCTTTCCAATTCGCAATTTAGCTAAATCTTAGTCTTTCGGGTACTTAAGTATATAAAATTAACCCTTATTTTGGAAATACTATACTGTGCTCTTCTCCTTAGAAAACAGATCTTTAATATTAATCATTATTTCTCATCAAAAGAGAAGAACAAAATTTCAAATTGTAACCAATGTTATTATTTTTGAGCATGCGTGATTCAGAAATACTGAATTTTAACATATGAAGAAACGGTATAGCCGACAAAACAAGATTGTTTTTGAGCATGCGTGAACAACTTTTGTGTTTGAATATGAATGGAGTTTCACTATTGGCTGCATATAGTGACATTTGGAGTAGTTTTTTTGATTCGACGAAATTGGTAGACGGTACCATACGTAAGTACTCAATTTATCTTTTACGGCAATATTTAATAGTTCACATAATAAATAATATTTGTATTTTTTTTTAATTTTGTGAACTCTAATAATTGTGGGGAACAGTTACCTGTTGACTGGCATAAATGAAAATTAAGAACTTAATTCTGACAAATCTTAGAAAATTTTATTTGAGTGAGGAAAGTTATTTTCACAAAAATTGCATAGTAGGATTCAAAAGTTCCTAAACTGAGTCTATAACTTAAAAATATTACCAGTTAAATTGCTGAAACACGTCCACAATTCGAAATAAGACCCTTGAGCAACAGCACACTTTTACCAAAGCTTGGTATGTTCACCGAAACATTTCCATTTCTAGCCACGTCCTTTAATTCCGCCTGCGATGCACTTTTTAACTTCATCTACAGATTGAAATTGACGACCCTTCAAGTGACGTGCCAGCTCAAGAAATATTCTGAATAGTCAGGGAGCGAAATCAGGGATGTAGCAAAACAGTTTTTTTCTCTCATTTTCACCCCTTCGTTGTTTGAAGCATGTTCTTGCGATCTCCACAAAAACTTTTCAATGTTTTCAGCAATCAGGGAAGTCTTTGGACGTCCAGAGCATTCGTCATCTTTGACTCTTTCCCTGCCTTCTCTGAAATAGCGATACCACTGAAAATCTTAAGTTTGTGAAAATGTATCCCTGCGCTAAGCATACTTCAACTTTTCGAAAGTCTTCGTAGCACTCTTTCCCAAGCCAACACAAAATTTGATATTATTATCTGCTCAACAAACACAATCTCATTGAATCCCCAACTACTAAATGCATCCAATAACAAAATACGACGTCCTGGCAAGCCACCGACCACGTGCTTTGAGACAAAACTTTTTTTAGACAAGGGGAAGAATGCAGTGACACCGAAATGTTACCCTAGTCACTCTACTGCCAAAACTGCTCACGTAACAAACCCAGTCAGGGAATCCTACCTGGTTTTTCTTAAATCAAAATTTTCAGGGCTAAATGTAATGGAATTTCAAATTTTAGGATATAATAAAGGGATTAAATAATAAGGTATTCAAAAACAAAAGTAACTAATAATAGGAAAATATTTTTATGTACTCATATCGATGTTATTTACTTTTAATTAGTTAATTTACCGAAGATATCGCAATTCTTAGGAAACGATTATCGAATAGTTGAGCAGATAGTAGGTACTATTCAAGTATAGCCTGGAGAAGAAAAAGGTGAGATTTAATAAATCATTTTATTTTTAATTTATTTCAGGTTTTATGAATTTAGCTTACATTTTTGTAGTTATCGATCGAGTTTTTCGGTATCGAAAGAAGTTGAGAGAGAATAGAGATTAAAAATAACTTCGCTGACTTTCAAATAAAACATAGTCAAAAAATAAAGAGTTTCGACAAATAATTTAACAATTCGAAGCTATAAAGTAAGATTCAAAAGTGGTAGATGTGAAGCTAAACATTACCCAATGAGTGAATTTACTCTAAAGGGTGGTAAGTAGTCCTCTTGAAGTACACATTTTTGAAACCAGTGTCTTCCTTGACTGCTTTTAAGTCGTTATATACTACGCCAGAAAAGGCTAATTCTTTTTTCCAATCTGCATTAAAAAATTCGAGAAATAAAATTGGTAAATCAGAATATAAAGGAATTAAGAAAACCCAAATAATATAAATAAATTCTGATCCTATCAGAATTTCTTTTAGAATTTTATTTTTATGAATAATTTATTTTTAATTTAAGAATAATTTTTAGCTCAATTTTATTACAATGATATTTTCCTAAATACCTCTAAAAAGTGTGTTTTCATTTTTAGATCAGGCCATGGAACTATTCATTTGACTGTTACAACTTGGTATGAATCATTGAAGATTGACCCTAAAACATCAGAAAAAAGGTATTTCTGTGGATTGTCGGACAAAACTTAAATTGAGCTTCATGATAGAAAGTAACTATTAAGTTGGTGCGTATAGAAAGTTGGATTTTTAAGTGAATATATAAACCTCGAAATCTTTTTTTTTCAAGAGATGTTTATTTAATCACAATAAGTTCCATTTGCTTCAATGCACTTTTCTCAACGAGTTTTTAATGACTATTATAAAAACAAATTCTGAACTTTAGACTCAATAAAATTTGATGTGGAATTTTTTCAGATTGTATTAATTTGCATACTGTTTAATGTATAAAAACTGATTTAAATAATTTTAAAAAAAATTAAATTCGGTTGGTGGAAGATCCGGTGAATAAGCTGGGTTTTGATTAGGGAATAAGATGTGTAAAATTTTAGCTTTTAATAAGACAAATAATGAATTAAATTTATTTATTTTCTCAAATATTTTAAACGACGCATGAGAGCAAGTGCAGTCATAATGAAGTGTTGGGTCAAGCCAATTTATAAGTGCTTGCATTTCATTAATGGACAGGCATTATGATAGATACAGAAAGATACATTTCCGCCAATGCTTTCAGAGAGTCATTTTTGACAGATATTTTCGGTCTTCCACGCGGCTCATTTTGCAGGAAAAAATTATAGAACCGATATTTTTCAAACTAACACTGCACTTTACGATCGTTAACAGTATTCTTTCCAAGCGTCTGGTTTATATTGCGCGCACCTTTTGTAGCACGATTACTAATGGTATACTCATATAAGACTACGCAAATATAGGATTAATTCCGATCTTTATGAAATTCAAAACAACTAATAAAATGGAGCAATATTTTTGAGAAAAAATTCTTTGTTGAAATGTGACTCTGACAATGGACAACACAACTAAGAACGAGGTTATGCCAAAAAACAAAGGCATAACGAAAACGAGGGCACAAATGTTCCCATGTAAAGAAAATCCGGCGTTTTATATGCATGAACCTTCTTTAAAAGTCGAACGCGACCATCATATGTTGTCAAAAAAAAGTATCACGGCAAATGTTACTACTTTATTTTCTTAAATAAAGTTGATCATATCGTAGCTAGAGTATCCCGTCTTCATTCTATTTATTCTCCTGCATATTTTAAAAAATTATGGAAGCATTTTTCATTTATTTACTGTACATTTTATTTTGATTTTCGAAGTTTGCAAAAAAATTATAGGAGTTCAATTTTTATGACACTATTTTAAAAACACTGTAAGCTAAAAAGGCTTAACTTTTATTTAGATCAGGAGTCTGCAAACTTTGAGAGAGCAAATCCAAATCACAAGTGAAACAATGTAACTAAGGTATATCATTTATGTGTATACTAGAGCGCAAGAGGGGGATGAGAGGAGGGGAGTCAGATAGCGATCGCCATCTAGACTGTCGAGTGCCAATTAATATTTTTTTATAATGCGTAAAATAAACTTTTACTCGAAAGTAATATTTTTTATTCCTTCCTAAACTAAGAACTTATTAAGATATTTTTATTTCTGTGGTTCAGTGCAAGAGAAACCGTCATTAAAATATCGTAATGCTGGAAATTAAACTTTCAAGTGGCATGAGAAAATATCGGCATATTAATACCGTGAGAGCTAAAATTTCATGTTTGCTCTAATAATTAAAACTGTGACTTCAATTGTTCTTGATTATAAGAGTCATTTTTCAAAGCTCTTTGTATTAACCCCTGAGCATGTCATAAAATACGTAACGTATCCTTGTCGTTTCTATTGTGAGCTGAAGTCCCTTCATAAGTGCTCCGAAATTCATGCATATCAATAACTCAAAGTTGTAAGAAATCACTTGAATGAATATCTTTCCATAACGACATTTTTATAAGTAAGTTGAATATTTTCTGATTTAAAATTAGTTTTAGTATTTTCACTGATTTACAATAAATGTTGATTAAATACAGAATTAAGTGTCTTAAGAGAATCAAGTGTTTAAATGCGTCCTTAAGTACAGGTAAATTTTATCAAAAAAATATTTTAACAGTAAAAATTGAAAAGAAATAACAATTTTTAGTCAGTATAATTATTTTTCAAATGATTTATAGAAGCAAATATAGTAAAAATTCTTTAGCACAAAACTGAGGGGAATGAGATATTTTTTCGTGTTAAAAGATACTGTAAAAAGTATACATACAGTGAAATACGTTTAATGCGAAAACGCTCAGACGAAATATCGTTTTATACGAAATAATACAACAGTCCCGCGTCGAACTACAAGGCATTTTCATTCATTTTTTCTCTTAAAGCGAAAATCTCTTAACATGAAAAGATTTCCCTTTGAGAATGGACAAAATCTGGAAAATACCAGCCACGTAGGTGAGATTAATGTAGGGTGTGAAATGAAAGAGAGGTGGTTTCACATGTTTCGAATAAATGAGATTTAATTGGTTTTAAGATACCTTCAGAATAGCCTGTGACAAGCCAAATTTGTTTATCTGAGCTAATTTCAGCCTCCACCCCAACAAACGCCACGCAAAAATTACTCATCTCATTTCAGTTGGTTTTGGAATTCAGGGACGAGTACATCGCAGTGTGGGTGAAAATCAATGTGAATTTGGTTAACGTTTGTTTTTTTTTTTAATTTTTAGAACTTTTATACGAGCCCAATGGGAAAGAGGTCAAGGGGAAAGCGAACTGCTATTTCGCTAAAAATAAAGATGGAACTGCTTAAGGATGCTAATCAAAAACAGAACTTGAAAATTTGGTTCAATTTCGAAAAATTTTCGTAAATGCTTCAGTTTTTTGAAGCGAAAACTTCTTAAGCGGCGTTGGGCACTTTTTGGTAGGGGGAAATCTTATGCGTTAGCGTCACCGACATGCTCTGACTGGCGCACGAGTAATGTGCTGTTCACCTTAAATACTTTTTTGGATGGGTGAAATCTCGTGCGTTCGCGTCACCAACATGCTTACAGAAGTATATCTGTAGCTATACAGCTGACGTATAATGCTGTGTATATCTTATAAGTGAAATTAAATGGATTTAATGAAAACTTGTTGTGCATAGTTGAAATAGTGTATTTGTTTGATTATTATTTGAATCGTTTAATTGAAGAATCATTATGCAGAACAATAGTATAGTACTAAATAAATATATTAATATTTTTAAGATAAAAAATAAATAACAGAAAATTATTTTAAATCTTCGTATTTATTCTGGCGTTTGAAAATTTTATATTATTTATAATTATTTTAAATCTTCGTATTTATTCTGCGTTTTAAAATTTTGTATTATTTATTTTCTAATATTTAACATCTGCAATGCTTCACGCAATCCGGATTAGCATTTCAAAGTGGCTTAGACGTATTCTTACTACCGTGGAAAACATACTTCTAGTTGTTCAATTATATTTTTATCGTGGATTTTGAAATTAAAATTTTTATAAAATCTAATAATAATTAAAGATTAATGTGTTTGAGTTTAAAATATGGTTATTAATGCAAATAAACATCGTACAAGATCAACAAGTCATCGAGAGGACCTAACGTTAGAATTGAAAAGGTTACGAAACAATACACTACAAACGGTCACCAAAACATTTCTAGAGTTCATCTATAACAAGAAAGGATTATCGATATTTTCATTCAATTGTCAAAGTTTGCATGCGAATGCAGCTGACCTAAAAAATGATGCTATCGTAAGAAAGTCAAATGTTTAGCTTTTATCAGAAATTCGTATGAAAAACGAAGAACCACTTGATATTCCGAATTTCAACTTTGTTGTAAGTTATTAAAGACCCGAAGTTCCAGCATCAGGCTTAGCTATTTCTCACAATACTCAAGATGCGTCACACTTCATTACTTCACATATGGACATACATACTAAATTCACCAGAAGCATTGGGGTGTTAATGTTTGTGATGTAGGCTAAATATGCATTGCTCGTTGCGATTTCGAGAATGGGCAATGCATATTAATGGCTGCATTTTATATTTCACCAGGAAAATCTATGAGACAGATACAAAATTTTTATTCGAAAATTTTATATTTGTACAAAAGAAGGTTCTGAAATACTCGAAAAAAGATTTGGCGAAAAATGTATGATAATGTACCGATAATTTTAAGTGCAGACTTCAATATTAACTTTGCAGATGATAAAAATCTACCACTAATTGAATTTCTAAATAAACACTTAATTTAAATTATGTCCAATGATCGAAAACTCAGTACTACAAAATATAAAACGACGGTCGATGCGGTTTTCACGCGACATTTAGATAAATTTGAATCAAACATTTTCCTTTCTTATTTTAGTTACCATAAGCCTATTGTATCTTTTTTAGAACAAAATGAAATAATTGAGAGTACAAAAAGTCTAAGTATTGTTGAAATTAATGATGACAATGATGCAAACATTTAAAATAATGTTAAAAAATCAAGTACATTGAAATTTAAGTAAATACAAATATTATCCATAAATAATATGATTGTATATAAATTGTTATTTCAATTGAATTGTATTTATAATATATTTGCATTTTAAAAACTATATAATCATGCATATAATTGTTGCTCGGAGTGTCAATAGATGTGAAAACCAGTTTGAAGTTGATAATTTTAATTCCAACATTATGAAATTTCAAATTTTAATTTTAAAAGTTCGAAGGTTTCACTTTTATCGGCAGTCTCTGTAACTGCCAATTTTTTTTTATTAAAAACTGCACAAAGATATTTTTTTTTCCTAAATAAAATGTACTTTATTAAACTTATTTTTGTTGAATATTTGTTGTTTTTTCCTTAGCAATCTTTTCTAACTCGAATTTCTTTGAACACGAAAAGCATTTCAGTTCTCCTCAGTTTCGTGTTAAATGATTTTCACTCTATATAACAAAATTAAGTTTATTGGAGTACATTTGAAAACATAGATTTTTATATATATAGACATATAATTTAAAAAATCAATGGAACAATGGAAAGAAAAAAAGCAATGGCAAAATCTTTACAAATTTCTGTTTCCGTCTTTTGTTTTTGATCAACAACCTTAAGACTCACCATCTTCATTTTAAACCAAATAGGAGTTTGCTTCCCCTTTGAGCTCTTTGTCATTGGGCTCGTATAAAAAATTCTTCCGAATGAAATTCTATAATTGACTTCTTCTAAACTTAATGAAATTTTATACAAAATTTTCAAGCTATTCTGTATTTGATCAGCAGCCTTTCGAAGTTCAATCTTTAATTTTTGGTGAAATAGCAGTTTGCTTTCCCCCTGGCCTTTTTCGCATAGGCTCGTAAAACAAAACAAAAAATCGCGAACGAAACTCACTAATTGTTACACACACACTGTGATGTTCTCGTCACCGAATTCCAAGCAACTGATGAGAGATGAGATGTTTTTGTGTGGCGTTTGGAAGGGTGGAAGATGAAAGTAGCTCAGATAAACAACATTAGCTCGTGTCACTTTGGGTATTTCAAAGCCAAAGTTAACTTCTTTCTACTAAACATACCAAAACCACCTCTTACATTTCACACCCCTCTTAAATCTCGCCTTGGTGATTCATGTTTTCTATATTGTGTTCATTCTCAGAAGGGAAATTTATTCATGAAAGGGATTTTCATTTCTTGTTTGGAGAGGGAAGAGTGCATGGAAGTTTATAGTATTTCATCTAGATTCTTGTATGATTTCGTGTTAATAGAATATTTCATTTTAAGCGTTTTCGCGTTAAAAGTATTTCACTGTATCTGTGAAAAGCGGCAACCATCTTCTGAAATAGCTGTGATTTTCTGAACCCTGATTTAGAGATTATTACATGCACGCACACAAAAAAATATTCATATATCCCTAATTAAATATATATATATATATATATATATAATATATATATATATATATACATACTAGCTGCCCGGCCACGCGTTAATGTGGCTTTGTTTTAATACGTTAGTTCAATATTATTCTAAGCTATTCAATGCAGTCAAATTAATCTTCATTTATAATTTTGGAGGGTTGAAATAAAGTATAAAACAACAAATTATTTTAATTTTGCATTTCATTCATCTATTTGAGTGTAGTATAAAGCATGAATTACTAACGAAGTCGTTAAGTAACAGCATATGAAGATTCAATTTTATAAATGTGGTGAATAACGTTGATTCTTTGCAATTTTTAAAATTATTTTTTATCATTTTTAAGTATAACAACAAATAATTTAATACAACTAATTGCTAATCGGTGCACGATATTTTTCGGTAACTCGTCTTTTGCTAACTCAAATAGATTCAACGGTTTCCGCACACGTGAGCATGTAACATCTAGTTGCCCATTCGAGAAACATGGATTTTCTAAGATCAAGTATCAAATTAATATTGTTCGGTTTCAGATTCTTTAATGGTCATCGCGAAAGTCAAACGAATCGGAATTGAAGCATTTTGAATGATATTCGAGATTCTGATGGTATCAGTGGAATACGTGGCAACAAATTCCGTAGTAGCTGAACCGAATTTTCGTTCAAACTTTACAGCCAAAATGTTTGCTTCAAGAAATTTCCGGTACAATTTTTTGATGATCAAACGTGCACCGTTGCATTATCTAGGTGAATTTAAGTTACGCAGATAATAAATAACCAGGGAACCAACTGAAGATTATGTGGTGACATTCCTGATATATCTAGAGAATTCAAAAACTCGGTTGGAAAACTTACGGTTTTGTTTTCATCAACAATACTGTCAATTGGTTTAAAAAACGTTGGATCAAATGGCAACAACCCTGTGTCTGAAAGTTTATTTCATCTCAATATCAACATTTTTTCTGCTTAAGTAACAGGATTACAGATGCAATAATTATCAAGATAATTATACAGTATATCTGGAAAGACACTCTCAATCACTTTCTTTTTGCCTAAAGAATATTTCAGAAATTGTCTGGTTATTTCATGCATTATAAATTGGGATGAAGTTCTACTTCACCGTTTCCGATATTCAGTAGTTGGTTAGGAAATATTTGTTCAGATTGATCATCTTTCAAATGTACTCGTGGCTGCAGTAGCCGAGTGGTCTAGTCATCGGATAATGGCTAGCATGTCATGAGTTCGATTCCAGTACCACTGAAGACCCGCCGTGTAGGGGAGCGTTGCACGATAAATCTGTCGAGAGCTCAAACGTTCTCCCGCTGGTAAGGTGTGGTAGTTAGGAGAGATGGGTGCCAGCTCAGGTGTCGTCCGCGTCACTTGACCACGGTTCAAAATTACGCGGTTCATCCCCAAAAGCCCTCGTGTAGCTGAACAGTGGGACGTTAATATTCACTCACTCACTCATTCAAATGTACTCGCGTGTTTATGGTCAGTCGAAATGTTTCCACGTTTCGCCATAAAAAAGATTGTTTTTAAACGGGCGTTAATCTCGTGAGCAAAAGTAGAGCTTGTAATGGCTGTTAATGCCTGTTGGAAATCACCAGACAGTAATACAACAGCAACACCGAATATTTTCTCGTTGCCATTTAAATCCTGCAAAGCTCTATGCAGTGCTTTGAGTGAATGTTTATGGTTCATGGTACACTTATCCCTGATCATGATTAAATTCATTTGCAATACTGTAGACAATCCACTCTTTTTCTCAATGGTACATATTGCTTCTTGTATTTTATGAATGTCCAATGGTAGTTGATGCGGAATGTGCAGTTTTTCCACCATCTAACAAAGTGACAACAATGCCCGAAGATGCAATTTCCTATTACAATCATATTTTCACACGACTGCACCTGAAAGATTAGTTGCTACAGAGAATGAAAATCCGGAGGTGGAACTGGAACACAAAGCCATTTGACCTCATTCCAGCAATATCCAGAAAATTTACGGAAGCTTTTGAAATCCGTGTTAAGAGTCTCGTTCCCACCACGAGAAGTACTCGTTGCCCACTTTCGACGCCCTTGCTCATGTAAGTTCAATCTCTAAAGGGGGACATTACGGTCGGTCGGCATTATCCGGCAAAGTTACGGGAGTTTCTAAAATCCGATTTCACCTTATTGTTTAATATCCAGAAAAACACCAGGAAAGCATTTATCTCTCCTCAAGAATTTTAAAGCAAGCCTTTTCCACAGTTCGTGAAAAATACATTCATCTGGCAGTATTTGACGTAGATATGAGATTATTTTGAATTGGATTGAGAATATTCGGATCGGCAGTTCCGAAATACAATCAAGACGCACTTTTTGCGTCTCTACGTCGGCAAGTGGCTGCGGTAGCCAAGTGGTCAAGGCATCGGATCATGGCTAGGGTGCCATGAGTTCGAGCCCAACACCACTGAAAACCCGCCGTGTAGGGGAGCGATTCACATTAAATCATTAGAGAGCTCAAACGTCCTCCCGTTGGAGTGGTGTGGTAGTTAGGAGAGGGGGTGCCAGCTCAGGTGTCGTCCGCGTCACTTGACCATGGTTCAAAATTACGCTGTCAGTTGCCAATAACCCTCATGTTGCTGAAAAGTGCGACGCTATTATTCACTCACTTTACGTCGGCAATATAGGCTGGTACTGCTGTCCGAAAAAATTCCGATCCCCTGCATTATCTGGCAAAAATACAGAAATTTCTATATTTCGATTTCAGATTCGCTTAAACCATCTCAAATTACACCAGGAATACACTTTTCCCGCGCCAAGACTTTCAGGGTGAGCTCCTGCCCCGTTTTGCGTAAAAGACGCTCATCCTGAATTATACGGCAAAGTTACTGTTATTTCTCACATTGAATATCTGATTCAGATTTTCCGTTTTGAACCACACCAGGGACAAAGCTTTCATGATCCAAGTCTTTTAAGGCAAGTCCCTGCTACAGTGTGCCTAAAATACTGTCGACTGGCATTATCCGGCAAAGTTATCGAAACTCCTAAAATTCAATTTCAGATTCTCATTTCACACTCCGAAATGCACACGGAGCTGACTTTTGATGCTCCGGCGCGAGCAAGTTCAGTCGCTAGAGATAATGAAAATCCTGACGCGGGACTCGAATCATTTGCCTTTTCTCCTTATTCAGACAATATCCGGCAAGTTTAGTGGAGTTTCTGAAATATAATTTTTTTTTTAAATTATCGTTTACCGCTCCTACATACAACTGGAAATTTCTTTTGTTCCACTGAGCCGGCAAGTTCAGTCCCTGGAAGGGGCATCAGGGTCGTCCGGCATTATCTGGCAAAGTTACAGGAATTTCTAAAATTCGATTTCAAACTCTCGTTCACCATCCCGCATTTCAACAGAAACGCACCTTTCCCGCACCAAGACATTTAGGGTAATCTCTTGCCACGGTTTGCGTAATAAATGGTCGTCCTGAATTATCCGGTAAAGTTACTGTTATTTCTCAGATTGGATATCTCAGATTCGGATTATTCATTTTGAAGTACGCTAGGGTCCAAGTTTTCACGATTCAATACTTTTAATGTAAGCCCTTGCTATGGTGTGTCTAAAATACGGTCGGCCGGCTTTATCCGGCAAAGTTACGGTTATTTTTGGAAACTGACTCGAAAATCGGATTCCACTCCCGAAATACGCCAGGCACTTAATTTTCGTGCATTTTGGTTTGCAATATCTGCTTCCACAGACACATGAACAATGCCACATTTTGCATATATTCCCTTACGGGAATCTGGCAACCTTTTTTTCCGGATTCTTCATATTTCCGGCAATAAAAAAATTATGGCGTGATTAATTGAAATAAAAACCATCCTATGTTTTAAGTTGAACGAAGTGACACACAGTATGCAAAATTATATTATGATCGGTTGAGTAGTTTCGGAGTCTATCGCGGACAAACACTGTGACACCTATATTTTATATATAAAGGAGAAAAGCGACTCACTGACTGACTGACTGACTGACTGACTGACTAATCACGAAATCTCTGGAACTATTCAACCTACAGACTTGAAATTTGGTAGACATGTTCCTTTGATAGAGTAGACATCAGCTAAGAAAGGCTTTTCCGAAATTCGAAAAGCAAGGGGTGTTACGGGGGGTTAAGGGCTTTAATAATAATTGTTTCCATGTTTAAACTACTTGATGTACAATCTTGAAATTGGGTAAGCGGATTCCTTTCAGAGAGAAGAGATCCGCTACAAAATGAGTTTGCTGAAAACTCGACCCCCAAGTGGCGTTGCAGGGGCTTAGGGGGCGTTATAGATAATTATATCCATTTTTATCTATATATATAAAGGAGAAAAGCGACTCACTGACTGACTGACTGACTGACAGACTAATCACGAAATCTCTGGAACTATTCAACCTACAGACTTGAAATTTGATAGACATGTTCCTTTGATGGAGTAGACATCAGCTAAGAAAGGCTTTTCCGAAATTCGAAAAGCAAGGGGCGTTACGGGGGGTTAAGGGCTTTAATAATAATTGTTTCCATGTTTAAACTACTTGATGTACAATCTTGAAATTGGGTAAGCGGATTCCTTTCAGAGAGAAGAGATCCGCTACAAAATGAGTTTGCTGAAAATCGACCCCCAAGTGGCGTTGCAGGGGCTTAGGGGGCGTTATAGATAATTATATCCATTTTTTAAACTATTTGACACACTGTCTTTAAATTTGATATATAGATTCCTTTCGTAGAATAATGATCAGTTACAAAATGGGTTTTGTGAAAACAGACTTCTAAGTGGCGTTGCGGGGGAATAAGGGGCGTAATAGATAAATATATCCGTTTTTAAACTACTTCACCTACCTGCTTGAAAATTGGTAGGTACGTTTCTTTCCTGGAGTAAATATCCGCTACAAAATGGGTTTTGGGAAAATTGACACCCAAAGGGTGTTGCGGGGGCGGGGGCGGGGTTTAACGGGCGTTATAAATTCCTATTTTTAAGTTATTAGACGTACAGTCTTGAAACTTAGTAAGCAGATTCCTCTCATAGGGTAGAGATACGCTAAAAATGGATTTCGTGAAAATTGCCCTCAAGTGGCGTTGAGGGGACTTAAGGGGCGTTATAGATAATTATTTCCATTTTTAAACTATTAGACGCACAGTCTTTATATTTGATACAGAGATTTCTTTCATAGAGTAGAGATCATCTATAAGAAGGTTTTGTGAAAACAGACCTCTAAGTGGAGTTGCAGGGGAATAAGTGGCGTAAGAGATAAATATTTTCGTTTCTAAACTACTTGACCTACCTGCTTGAAAATTGGAAGGAATGTTTCTTTCATGGAGTAAATATCCGCTACAAAACGGGTTTGGAGAAAATTGATCCCCAAGAGGTGTTGCGGGGGGTTAAGGGCAGGTATAAATAATTATTTCTTTTTTTAAACTATTAGACTTACAGTCTTGAAATTTGGTTAGCAGATTCCTCTCATAGGATAGAAATACACTGCAAAATGTGTTTTGTGAAAATCGACCCCTAGGTGGTGTTAAGGGGGTTCAAGGGCGTTATTGATAATTTTTTTGCATTTTTAATTAATTGGACGCACAGTCTTCAAATTTTGCTAAGCAGATTCCTTTCATAGAGTGCAATTCCCCTACAAAATGGGTTTTGTGAAAACAGACCCAGAAGTGGCGTTCCGGGGTCTCAAGTGGCGTTATTGACAATTATCCCCATTTTTAAACTGTTAGACGTACAGTCTTGAAATTTGATAAGCAGATTCCTTTCGTAAAGTAGAGAACCGCTACAAAATGGGTTTCGCGAATATCAACTACCAAGTTTAATTTCGGGAGATTAAGAGGCGTAATCGATAAATATTTCCATTTTTAAACTACTTGATCATCCTGCTTGAAAATTGGTAGGCATGTTCCTTTCATGAAATAGAGTTCCTCTAACAAAGAGTAAAATGAAAATTGACCCCCAATGATGTTTGCGAGGGGTCAAGAGGAGTTACAGAAAAAAATTCCTGTTTTTAATTGTTAGACTCAAATACTTGAAATTTGTTAAGCATGTTTCTTTTGTTGAATAGGGATCCACTAAGAATAAATTTTAAGCAAATCAAGTTCTGGAAGGAGCGTGCAGGGGGTTACTGGGACGTATTGACAAAAAAAAATACTTTTTTCGAGCTACAAGGACTATAATAATGAAATTTGGTTTGCATTTTTCTTTTGTTGAATTGAAATCCGCTAAGAGCGGTAATTTTGGAAAACGGCTCTCAACGGGATTACGGGGATATTTATATTAAAACTTTTACTTTTTTCTGTTAGATTTAGACTTGAAATTTGGCTTGCATGTTCAATTTACGGAGTAGAGATCCACCGAAAATTGGTTTTGCGGGAATCCACTTGGTTTTTGAGTTACGAAAGAGCAAACATCATTCTTTGCTTCAATTTTAGAGATTTTTAGAAAATACAAATTAGATGAGTTCTGCCCCTTTTTTTTATCAACAGGTAACAGTTACAGGTATAAGTATATTTTTCAATTCAATCGAATTCTTAATGCTAGGACTTAGATATCAATAATTTATACATATATATAAGCAGTAAAAATTTATAAAACATCAGGAAATACCCAGCGAAGCGGGCGGGTAACAGCTAGTTTTATATATAAAGATATTTAAATTTCCCTTTTTTAAACTTAAATGGTATCTCCATACATTCATTATTAAATTCTAAAGAATTGAAAAAAATTCATTATTTTGAACTTACAGAAAACCACGATTACATATTATCAATGAGTTAACAAACTGTTTAGTTTATAATTACTAATTTTTTTTCAATCTTAACATTAATGATTCAAAAAAATGCCTAGATATCCTTGAACTTTCTATTTGTTAAAGAAAAACACGTTGAAAATATAAAAACATTTTATAAATTACTTTATGAATTGAAGAAAGATATTATGAAATAAGATACAAATAAAAATTTAGGTTAATAATCTATAATTGCGTGCTTCAATAAATTTATATAACAGAACAAAATTATATATATACAAAATATACTTACCAACAGGATTTTGAATAGAGAAATGTTTCTTCAACAATGAATGAAAATTTTAAACGTTTATATGGACGATGTAAATACTATTTGTTTCATACCACGAAACTTTATTTTTTTCAATTATTTCAACAAACTTACAAGTGAATTTTGGGATTAAGGAGGTTTGTTACAAAAACTGAATACTTAAATTATATAAGCAATCGACAAATTGTTCTTATACGTAATTTGCTACAATATCTCCAATGCACAAGGTCATCAGTTGCGCTTATATACAAGTCTATACATTACACAAAATCTACTGACATACGTATAAGATAAATTTAGTTAAGAACTATTTAAAGTACATGTACATTACAATGTGTAGAAATGGGAATGGGAATTCACGAATAAGTTCTGTACGGGAATAATGTTTGCCCAAATAAATATATTTCATGGCTGAGATTCGGGCCCTTTCACACTAGTCAACTTGTGCCACACATTACAGAAAGAGCAAGTAGTCGTGAACTAGTTTTGAATATAAATCGTTTCAGTTCTTTCACACGTAGTCAACTGGCACTCCCTCCATTACCCGAAAAACACGTTCTCCTAACTAGTTGATTCAACTAAAAGCATATTGCGGAAATTACACTCTTCACAAGCGCCTAATGCAATGAAAATGGAGGATTGCTTATTTGGACTCGATCATTGTACCGATGAGTCCCTTTTCCCCCTGCGATGACAGAAAATTAGTTGA
This sequence comes from Trichonephila clavata, assembly GCA_019973975.1. Lineage (NCBI taxonomy): Eukaryota > Metazoa > Arthropoda > Arachnida > Araneae > Nephilidae > Trichonephila > Trichonephila clavata. The sequence goes on along the minus strand of BMAO01023302.1, from coordinate 26,845 downwards.
CTGGTACAGAGTTGCCTCGTATAAAACTGTCACTGAAATGAAAGCTTCTAATTCCACGTATAATTAATTTTTGAATAACACTTAGTGGATAGATATTTCTAATTAAATGATAAAAAATACAAATATTCATACCACAATTAAAATAATCTATATTTAAAAAAAATTGAATATAGCTTTCAAAAACTTGCTACATTTCTATCTAATAAATTTATTGAATTCAAATATATGTTCTCTTTTTAATATATTATTTAAAAGTTCTTTTATACCATTGAAATAACGCACGAAAAAATGGAGAGGAAAGATATGTACAGTTTGAATGTCCTTTTTTTTACAGATGGTATATAGCATTCGTAGAAGAACTAATAGAAGCGTTTAACATTTTAAACAATCCAAATATATCTGTACCATTTCATTAAGCATGTAAAGTGTTTTTTAAATTAATTATTTAGTTCTTTTCGTAATTACATTTTAATTTTCCAGCATACAGAAATTATTCTAAAATATCATTGCTTTCATTCACATTTTGTGTACATAATTTTCTGAACCAAACTTATTTTTAATATTTACTAAAAATTGAGATTTTAAATATTTATTTGCTATGTACTCTTTCTATTAGTTTAATTTTCTACAAATTCGGATTGAAATATCTTAGAAATGTTCAACATTTTAGGAAGTTCTGTATTGTAGAATACATCATTATATTTCTTATATAAACAATTTATTATTTACCTTCAATCAATTTAAAATCGTTATTAAATTCATTTTTAAACAAATTGAGAAAAATAATATGCGTTAATATATAAATTGTACATAACATTGTACACTTTGTTTTATCAATTTTTAAAATTATCAATTAAACAATTTATAAAATTTATTATGAATATTTAAAATTAATTTTAAAAAAACTTATAAATTTGTATAGTATTGCACGAAATGCTTCTTTATTAAGTAAAAAAATTCATTGAATTCTAAGAAATACTGATATTGAGCAGAAAATTCTGCGAAATGTTTTCACATTTCTGTCTTGTATGATTTTGTAGCTCAGTGTTTTATTTTAACAATAAATATTATCTTACAAATTCTTTAAATGTTAACTACAGTACTTTGCAGTAACAACTTTTACACTATATTTAGCAACATTTTAAAACCTTTTTCTTATAATTCCCTAAATTATAAAAAACAAATTTTTTACATTGTACTTGGAAAAACTGCAATATTTTAAGATTATATTACTAATAATACAATACTTTATTTTTAAATATTTATATTTTAGAAATATACTTATTAAATTCTCAGCATTTTTTATATCCATGCCGCTTTGAATCTCACATTAATGTTATATACCAATTTATATAATACTTTTGTGTTATCAAAACATTCTTACATATTTTACATTCGTAATGCTCTCTTTCTACTGAGATGGGCACAGTAAGCCTCGGCCCTCATGGGCCGTTGCGATGCTGAGTTTAGTTTAGCACATTTTTAATTTCACAAGAGTTAATCTTTCACCATTTTTGTTTTCCAATCAACTTTTGATCTTAGATTAACATTAAATGCTATCTCATAAAATTTTAACGTCATGAAAAAAAACATTCTTATATATTTTACATTTGTAATACACTCTTTGATTTCACACCAGTTAACCTTTCAACATTTTCGAATAACATGCATATGGCTTTATATCTTACAATAACACTAAATACCATCTACTAAATTCAGCAATGAATTTATAAAAGAGTTAACGATATCAACACATTCTTAACTTTTAAATAAGCAGTCTTTATAAAATAGTTAAGGCATCCAAAAACTAATTATTTTATCATTTTGTTTTAATTGATTACATAATTTCATTACTTATGATTTGCTATAGGATTCTGAAGTAGAGACATAAACATATGTAATTTAGTATGGAAATCAAAATGAATTTCAAAAGCATTTACAAAATATTTATAGTACTGTATTGAATAAAATAACTTCACGGTATACGTTAAATAGTAAAAAAGAAATCTTTTAAGTTTAAAATAAAAAGAATTGTGTGTAAAACTATACATCGTATTAAAACTGTATTCAAGCAGTTCGAAAACGGGCAAAACAATTTCGGATTTGCTTTCTAATATCTCGGAAAAAGTTACGAAATCTGCTCCTCCACCCTGGTCGTGGCTCGTTTGCGAGTGACACTCGTAATCTAGGGTCCTTAGATAGGCACCTCCGTCGTCTTTCTTGGAAACTTAATTCGAAGTCATGCCTAATGTTCTCGACACCAGATGCCATATTATCGCTACCAGAAGATACTATGGTACAAGACCTAGCACCGCGGAGATTGTTTGAATCGCAAATATATTTTTCGCTTGTTAGTTTGTCATTCAGAGAAAAATTGAATGTTTTACTTTTGTTAGAACATGTTTTGCTTTCAGAGTCAGAATTCAATTGCTCTTTTTGTAGTAGGGATCTTTTCCTGTTCAACAAATCCGTCTCAAATCTTTTAATCACACGGAGTTCACTTTTGCAACCAAATTTAAAAAATTCTATGCTTTTTGAAATACTGCATAGTTTTTTATCAAATACACCGAAATTTTCACGCGGTGTTTGAATGTTTTCAAAGATAGCCTCATATAAATTTGGACAACTTCGGGATTTTGTATTCAAAGGGTGGTTAAGCTTTAAGTTATTTGATTTTTTGTTAGAATACATGATTTAAAATAAAATCAAATTGATTGAGAACAAAAGTTATTTTAAAGCTTAAAACAAAAGAAGATTTTTTTTAGTTTGCGATGTTTAAGATATTAATTAACAAATGAACCAAGAAGTATTTATAAAAATTACTTTTCAAAAAGTTTTTTGAGGAGAATAGTAATTTTTTTATAGTTTTGGTTTTAATATCTTCAATCAGTTAACAAATGAAGATATAAAAAATAATGCAGTTTTCTCAAATTTTATAATATTTCTTGAAAAACAATCAAAGTAAGAGGAATCGAGGTTATGATCTGATGCCTTTCTCGCATTGAAATATTAAAAACAAGTGGTACACATTTAATCCTACAAAACTATTCAAATTATAAAATTATTCTAAAAAAATAACATATGAACCTCCATTAAATACCTGCAGAACGGTATAAATCCGCAAAATTCACTTGATAACACTAAATATAAGAACGAGAATGGAGAAATTGTTGCTCCGTTCTCGCGTATTAGACATTCAACTGAAGTCATTTCTCTTCCGAAACGAACACTTATGCGCATGTTTGCAATGACGTCAGATATTTTGTCTTTAGAATCAGAGAGTCACGTGCGTCTAAAACTTGCAATAATGTGTAATGTTTTAGGTTAGAAATAAATAAAAAAAAGCTCGTTGAATTTTTCGTTTTTTTAACACGCTTTTATAAGTTTCAATTGCATGTAACGGAATCTTGGAACTCGATTTTCACGAACTTTAAAGGGCCAGATTAAGTCGAAATTTTGCACACTTGTCAAGAACCGATGACAATACAATAATTTTATAATTTTGTTCCATTGTCCTTTTCAGGATTGTCAGGAATAAGGATAATCAGATTTGGCGACAATTCGATATACCATTTCCAGATTTGGCGACTTAGTGCATATACCATTTTTAAATTTGGCGACTAATTCCATACACCATTATCAGATTTGGTGACAAATTTCCTACATCATTTCCAGATTTGGTGACTAATTTCAGATTTAGCGTTTAAAAGAATAAGGTGTAAACCTAAAGCGAGTGTTTTGAATTTAAAGCTAATTATATGTGTTACCGGCAAAGTTTGAAATGCCAGCATTCTATAGAATGCCTAACGTTTTAAGGCAAAGTATGAAATTTTCGATTTTTTACATACTTTGCCTATGCCTTGTATAAAATGCCAGGAATTCTATAGAATGACCAAAGCTATTTAGGCAAAGTATGGAAAAAGGTAATGATAAGGATATAATGTATCAATGAAGTACATTCCTAAAAATACAAATGTTATTCTGACAAAATGATGAGAGAACCGTTAAAAAAAATATTCAAAATTCGCAAAGGAAAATGAAATTTGTAACAAACAAAATTTTTGTCTTTCTTATTAAGAAAAACAAAATTTCATATAAAAAGTAAGAAATTATTTGCTGCAAAATGATAGGCTTAAAGATATTTTGAATTACATTTTATTACATTTTTCACGCAAAGACAATTCTTATGTTGATACTTTATTTTACATATACATTTGACGAATCCTTGGTTGTTTCCATTGGACTGAACAATTGCAACTGACAGGAATAGAATTTCGTGGTCAGAAATATCTTTAAGTTCTTAATCAAGAGAAATATGAAGTTCATCTTAAGAAATATCAAGTTCTTAAGGCACAAAATAAAAAAAAAAGGCAGTCATAGAGATTGCCGATAGAAATGAAAACTTAGAACTTTTAGTATTCAAATTTGAAATTTCATAATGTTTGAATTAAAATTATCAACTTCAATCTGGTTTTCACATCTATTGTCACACCGAGCAACAATTACACGCATGTTTATATGGTTTTTTTATTATTCAAATATATTACGCTGTACAAGGTCATGAAAAAATATAAATACAATTCAATTCAATTAACAATTAATATACAATCATTTTATTTGTGGATAGTATTTGTATTTACTCAAATTTCAATGTACTTGATTTTAAACATTATTTTAATTGTTTGCATCATTGTCATCATTAATTTCAACAATACTTAGACTTTTTGTACTTTCAATTATTTCATTTTGTTCAAAAAAAGATACAATAGGCTTATGGTAACTAAAATAAGAAAGGAAAATGTTTGATTCAAATTTATCTAAATGTCGCGTGAAAACCGCATCGACCGTCGTTTTATATTTTGTAGCACTGAGTTTTCGATCATTGGACATAATTTAAATTAAGTGTTTCATTTAGAAATTCAATTAGTGGTAGATTTTTATCATCTGCAAAGTTAATATTGAAGTCTGCACTTAAAATTATCGGAACATTATCATATATTTTTCGCTAAATCTTTTTTCGAGTATTTCAGAACCTTCTTTTGTAAAAATATAAAATTTTCGAATAAAACTTTTGTATCTGTCTCATAGATTTTCCTGGCGAAATATAAACGGCAACCATTAATATGCATTGCCCATTCTCGAAATCGCAACGAGCAATGCATATTTAGCCTACATCACAAACATTAACACCCCAATGCTTCTGGTGAATTTAGTATGTATGTCCATATGTGAAGTAATGAAGTGTGACGCATCTTGAGTATTGTGATAAATAGCTAAGCCTGATGCTGGAACTTCGGGTCTTTAATAACTTACAACAAAGTTGAAATTCGGAATATCAAGTGGTTCTTCGTTTTTCATACGAATTTCTGATAAAAGCTAAACATTTGACTTTCTTACGATAGCATCATTTTTTAGGTCAGCTGCATTCGCATGCAAACTTTGACAATTGAATGAAAATATCGATAATCCTTTCTTGTTATAGATGAACTCTAGAAAAGTTTTGGTGACCGTTTGTACTGTATTGTTTTGTAACCTTTTCAATTCTAATGTTAGATCCTCTCGATGACTTGTTGATCTTTTATGATGTTTATTTGCATTAATAACCATATTTTAAACTTCAACACATTAATCTTGAATTGTTATCAGATTTTATAAAATTTTTAATTTCAAAATCCACGATAAAAATATGATTGAACAACTAGAAGTCTATTTTACCACGGTAGTAATAAAACGTCTAAGCCACTGTGAAATACTAAACCGGATTGCGTGATGCATTGTAGAAATTAAATATTAGAAAATAAATAATATAAAATTTTCAAACGCCAGAATAAATACGAAGATTTAAAATAATTTTAAATAATATAAAAATATAATTATTAATATATTATAAATTTTTTAATATAATATATTAAAACATAAATTTTTAATATATTATATCGCGATATATGATATATGTACAAAATAAAATGTGGCCTTAGTAGCATAGTGGTCAAGGTAATGAATTCCTGGCTGCATGTCATGAGTTTGTGCCTAGTACCGCTGAAAACCCGCAGTGTAGGGTAGCTATGCACGTTAAATCTGCCGAGAGATCAAACACGTCCTCCTGTTCGTGTGGTAGTTAGGAGAATGGGTGCCACAGCTCAGGTGTTGTCCTCGTCACTTGAACATGGTTCAAAAACACGAGGTTCGTCACCAAAAGCCTTCGAGTATATATAGCTGATCAGTACGACGTTAATATTCACTCACTCACATAACGGAATAAAAGTGAATAATTAATTTATTTTACCATTATTAAAAACTTTTAAAAGTAAACGAGAACCTGTAATTTTTTTACCCTATAGTATCTTGTTCAATTTTCCTTACGATGAATTTTTCCGACTTTGATTCTAAGCTGCACCTGATTTTTAGTAGCATTAACATCAGGAAAATAGTGCGGCTTAGATTAGAATAAATATGACAATATCGCGATTTTAAAGTATCTGTATCTTTATAAGTTTGCCTTCTTTTCTATTAAAAACTATTATGTGTCTAGCATTTTCCATCATCGAATATTTTCAATAAATTAGTTAAGCTCTTTACTGAATTTTTAATATAATAGTCGCTGTGATTTCTTTGCGCAATATATTTTACACATGTGTAACAAATGGTAATAGAGCGCCCTCTCCTGGCCGTGTGGACACTTAACCAGGCAGCCTGCCACCTCGGGGAAGAAAGGATGCGCCAATGTCCGCCCGCGCAAACCCCTTAGTATTTGTATAATTTTTCCTGTTTTTATGTAATTGTAACCGTGCTCAATTAGAATGTCCCAGCAATTAAAATTATTTGAGCTAGCCGCCGGAGTTATTTTTGAGTATCGGTTATACATGTAAAATTTAGAATTAAAGCTAATTCAAAATATATCCATTTTAGTTAAATATAAGATAATATTTTTAATATGCAAAATTTTTATATAACTTTTTTATAAAAAAGAAATGTTTCGGCCATTACCATATGAATAGATATTTGTTGCTCATTGGATTTTTTTTAGTACTATAGTTAAAATATTGAATTTTCTTACTAATTTATTTTTAAACTAGAAAATAAAGCATTCACAAAAACATAATCTGCTTAATATACTTTTAAAAACAATGATTTTTTAAAAAAAATAAAACTTATTTTTTAAAAATATTTAAATGGTATTTTTATTTTTTAAACGTATATATATATATATATATACATAGTTTTTAATTTTGAAGACTTTAAAAAAGAATTATTTATTTTATAAACAAAGGGAAAATATAACTGTAATAATTAATAATGTTTGCTTTTTAATCTCGCAATTGCGAATCGAAATGTTGCGAATCGATTTTCAAATGTTAAGAAGTTTTACATTTCTCATTCTTCTCATTATTCATTTGCTCAGAAAAACTCATAATCAGTTATGATCTATTTACACCGTTTTGGGGGGGGATGTTGAATATATCCACTAGAAAACTTATGTCAATCTAATTATTACAAAGATAACCCATTACTCAAATTAAGTCCCAGGCCTAACTAACAAAACAACAACTTTTCTGCAAAATTGAACTTTATTTATCAAGATACTCCCCTTCAAGATCGATACATGCAGCCCAGTGCTCTTCTAATTGTTTAAAACCTTTTCTGTAGAATGATTTGTCTTTGCTCTCCAAAAAGGCTTCTACTTCGGTAAGCACTTCTTCATTTGCACCAAACCTCTTTCCCTGCAGCATTCTTTTAAGATCTGCAAACAAACAGTAGTCACTGAGGGCCAGATCTGGACTGAACGGTGGGTGGGAAAGTAATTCGAAGTGTAATTCGATCAATTTGACCATCGTTTTCATGAACTTCTGTCACGGAGCATTGTCTTGGTGAAACGGTACTTTTTCTTTTTCATTTGAGGACGTTTTTTCTTCATTTTTTCATTCAGTTGATCCAATAACGCCATGTAATATTCGCTATTAATTGTTTTGCCTTTCTCAAGGTAGTCAAAAAACAAAATCAATTACTATCCTAAAATACGGACGCCATAACCTTGCTAGCTGACGTTTGAGTTTTTGGTCGATTTGGACGCGTTTCACTGGCTTCTGTCCAATCAGCTGACGATCTTTTTCATTCAGGCGTGTAGTAATGGATCCATGTTTCATTCACTGTCACATATCTACGTACAAAATCATGTTTATTTTGCTTAAATAGCTCCAAACAACACTCTGAATCGTCGATGCTTAGTTGTTTTTGATCGACAGTGAGAAAACGCGGCACCCACTTTGAACACAGCTTTCTCATTGACAAATGATCATGCAAAATAGCAAATGCACTGCCTTCTGATACCTTTAAATTCTCTGCTATCTCACGCAACTTCAATTTATGATCGGCTAAATTGATTTCATGCACTTTTTTGATGATTTCTGGAACAACTTCAGAATTTGGATGACCTGAACGTTCAACGTCGTTTGTGTACGTACGACCACGTTTTAAGTCAGCATTCCATCTTTTAACAGTTGTTTGCGATGAAGCAGAGTCCGGATAACATTTATCAAGCCATTGTTTTGCTTGAACAGTGTTTTTCCCCATCAGAAAGCAATGTTTGATTATCACACGAAATATATTCTTTTTCATCCATGGTTTCCAAACAGTTGCCACTGTTGCCACTAAAAACCACTGTAACTTTATAACTAAAAAAGGTATTCTCTCGAAATTTTGACAAGTGCCATTTGAAAGTTAGTACTACTAGGTTAGGCTTAGAAAAGTTAGAAGATAACGCCATCTATATGTTAGGCCCGGGGACTTATTGAGTGATGTGTTATATTACCATAAATTATTGTTTTAAAACAATCTGTTACTTATTCACTATATTATAAACTATTTTGTTTAATTGCAGTATTGTTATCCACAAAAACGTTTGACGTCCTTCCAAAGGCATCTCGTCATGTCATTATATCAAAATCTCATGGGAATTTCACTTCAAAGGGTACCAAAAAATGCTTGTTGGGCCGAAATTTTTAGGAAAGAATTAAAAAGCACGAAAAAGGGGGATAAATAGGAAACTTTTACTGCTATGTACTAAAACAGAAAAGAGAGAAAGAATCGAAAGGGGGGATGTGTTAGGGGTGGTCCCAACTTTCGGTGGAGGGTTAACTCTATTTAGAAACTGTTCACTGCATTCAATGGACGCGTTTAGTTGGAGATTGTGATTCCAACACTGCCGTGCTAAATGCAGATATTTCGTATGGTTGTCGAATACTCCTATAATTAATATGCAAATAATGCAGTTCAATGATAAGGTAGAGCAGAGAAATACAACCCGTTTCTCAGGTCCCGCAGGTATAAAAGGGCGACAACTTTTGAAACAAAAGATTATGAAACTGATAAAAGGGGCTCGGAATGCTATTGAATTGAACGTGCTATGAATATTCACAATTAGCCACAAAAAGAAATAGTTTAGAATTTAATATGAGATTTAGAAAATATTCCAAATAATGTGTTTGGTAAACCCGACAACTGTGAAATTTTTATAAAAGAAACAACATCGAAACTGAAAATACATATTATTCAGTTACGCAAAATTATCAGGTTTACTAAATGCTATTCAGTATGAAATAGGAAGAACTTTTGCAGCCTGTATTCCCCTTTCTAATGAAAAAAAAAAAGAATCTATTTGCCATTAAACCATACATTTTACTACTAAATACAAGGTCAGTTATTTATTACACAATGAAAATGGCGTGACCTGTATCAATGGTGCAAAGCAGATTCGTTAACTCTGCGTATAGAGGCAAACGAAGAGTTTTGGAAAGGAATTATTCCAAAACTGGAAAAGTTTTATTTCAAATGTGTTCTTCCTGAAATTCTTGATGAAAGAGCACCACGAAATATACCTTTGAGGAAGCCGCTCGATGTAGAGGAATCTATTTGAACTAAAATACAGAAAATGATTGATATAGGTTAGGAAATAAAACCGATATATTATCGAATGATTTTGTTTGGTTAACGTCAAACTTTGAATCATCACTAGGGCAATCACTGACCTCGTAATTTCAAACTTCGATCAAGTGACGAGAATGAAATCAGAGCTGGAATTCCAGTTTCCAAAATTTCATTCAACAAAACAAGATATAGTATAATATACTCCAAACATCTGCTTTGAGGTTCAGCCCTCTATAAGGTGGGTCTTCAGCACGGACACCAGAATTCAAACCGGCGATTTAAACAACACTACGTCGACCATAAGTTCGTGATCAAGAACCCTTGCCTACCGTGACCTATATCTTACCGCAAAAACTGTACATGATATATGTTTTTATAAATTAGTATATTGCGTAGCCTTTATTTGAATTCCTACATAGAATGAAACTATTATTTTGTCACACAAAATGCCTAAAAATTAAACAATAATGCAATTTTCTTCGATTTAAATACAATGTTAACTTCCAAATTGAAAAATTGTTATTGACATATTCAGTTAAACAAGCAGAAGTTTCATAGAAAAAATAAAAGCTATGTTTATATTATATGCTTCATTAATTATGCTAGCTTTTTAATTACCCGCTTATTTTCTATGCCAGTAATGACACTTTAATTATTCTCTAAATTTACGAAAGTAATTTTAATTTCAAAATATTTTTTCCTTTGTTTTGCTGAACATGAAATAATTTCGTAATGCTTATTTTCATTTACGTACCATTTCTTACAAAAATATTTCTTGAATACGCAAAATATTTTACAAACATATACAAAATAATGGATAAAACATAATTAAGAAGTTTTTTAATGAAATAGCTGCGTACTATCTTAGAAAAGTATCATAAAATTGATAATCTTTAATTGTTTTAACATTTAAACCTATCTTTTTTTTTAAAAAAAAAATTAGACACTTTTATCAATTTTATTTTTTATGTTTTACGTTTATTTTATCAATGAACATAATTGTTAATATTTTTAGATTCTGAAAAATATGCACGATTTTTTTAAAAAGTGTAATCGAAAAATCGATTTCCTTTTAAAGTGTATAATGTGTTGTTACCCTTAAAAGTTTTAAATTTTAGGCAATCTATTAAAAAATGTTTCCTTTAAATATTTAATAATGCAATATATGAGTATACCTAATCAATCATTGAAACAGTTTTTTATGTAAACCCTTATTTTGCATACTGTCGAGTGACACGTGGAACAGGGTCCTCACCCTCCCTTCTGGAAACTGGGCTTTAAATATAATCTATATATATAAAGGAGAAAAGCGACTGACTGACTAATCACGATATCTCTGGAACTATTCAACCTACAGACTTGAAATTTGGTAGACATGTTCCTTTCATGAAGTAGAGATCAGCTAAGAACGGATTTTTTCCGAAATTCGAAACGCAAGGGGCGTTATAAATAATTGTTTCCATGTTTAAACTACTTGATGTACAATCTTGTAACTGGGTAAGCAGATTCCTCTCATAGGATAGAGATACGCTAAAAATGGATTTCGTGAAAATTGCCCCCAAGTGGCGTTGCGGGACTTAAGGGGCGTTATAGATAATTATTTCCATTTTAAACTATTAGACGCACAGTCTTTATATTTCATAAATAGATTTCTTTCATAGAGTAAAGATCGGCTATAAGAAGGTTTTGTGAAAACAGACCTCTAAGTGGCGTTGCAGGGGATTAGGTGGCGTAAGAGATAAATAATTTCGTTTTTAAACAACTTGACCTACCTGCTTGAAAATTGGTAGGAATGTTTCTTTCATGGAGTAAATATCCGCTACAAAACGGGTTTGGAGAAAATTGCCCCCCAAGGTGTGTTGCGAGGGGTTAAGGGCAGATATAAATAATTATTTTTATTTTTAAACTGTTAGACTCACAGTCTTGAAATTTGGTTAGCAGATTCCTCTCATAGAATAGAAATACACTACAAAATGTGTTTTGTGAAAATAGACCCCTAGGTGCCGTTTCGGGGGTTCAAGGGGCGTTATTGATAATTTTTTGCATTTTTAATTAATTGGACGCACAGTCTTCAAATTTTGCTAAGCAGATTCCTTTCATAGAGTGCAATTCCCTACAAAATGGGTTTTGTGAAAACAGACCCAGAAGTGGCGTTATAGACAATTATCCCCATTTTTAAACTGTTAGACGTACAGTCTTGAAATTTGATAATCAGATTCCTTTCGCAAAGTAGAGAACCGCTACAAAATGGGTTTCGCGAATATCAACTACTAAGTTTAATTTCGGGAGATTAAGAGGCGTAATCGATAAATATTTCCATTTTTAAACTATTTGATCATCCTGCTTGAAAATTGGTAGGCATGTTCCTTTCATGGAATAGAGTTCCTCTAACAAAGAGTAAAACGAAAATTGACCCCCAAGGATGTTTGCGAGGGGTCAAGAGGAGTTACAGAAAAAAATTCCTGTTTTTAATTGTTAGACACATATACTTGAAATTTGTTAAGCATGTTTCTTTTGTTGAATAGGGATCCACTAAGAATAAATTTTAAGCAAATCAAGTTCTGGGGGGTTGCAGGGGGTTACTGGGACATATTGACAAAAAATTACTTTTTTCGAGCTACAAGGACTATAATAATGAAATTTGGTTTGCATTTTTCTTTTGTTGAATTTAAATCCGCTAAGAGCGGTAATTTTGGAAAACGGCTCTCAACGGGATTGCGGGGATATTGATAGTAAAACTTTTTTTTCCCTGTTAGATTTAGACTTGAAATTTGGCTTGCATGTTCAATTTACGGAGTAGAGATCCACCGAAATTTGGTTTTGTGGTAATCCACTTGGTTTTTGAGTTACGAAAGAGCAAACATCATTCTATACTTCAATTTTAGAGATTTTTAGAAAATACAAATTCGATGAGTTCTGCCCTTTTTTTTATCAACAGGTGACAGTTACAGGTATAAGTATATTTTTCAATTCGATCGAATTCTTAATGCTAGGACTTAGATATTAATAATTTATACACATATATATAAGCAGTAAAAATTTATAAAACATCATGAAATACCCAGCGAAGAGGGCCGGTAACGGCTAGTATTTAATACACAGGCAAATATGGTTCCACAAGCTGACCTCTAAGCAGACTTCATCCTTTATTAGACACAAAATACAATTTATATTTTTACTAATTGAACGAAATTTGAAATAATTCGTATTCCCTGTGAAAATATATTTAATTTTAACATCGTAACTCTAACAATCAAGTGAATGGACTTAAAAAATAGTAAGTAGCCAAGGCTAATTCTTTGAAATGACATATACAAAAAACACACATATTGCTATAGAAAGAGTAAAAATAATTTTCAAGCAGGAAAAGGAGACATTCAGACCACCTAGAAAGTATACGTTTCCTTGCAGCACTCGTATGATAGGCAGTATTCAAGTCTTTGAACGATGCAGAAAAGAAATCTATGTCTAGTTAAGAATATAGTGGGGGGGGGGATGATCAAAAATAATCTTTGACCCCAGAATGGACATTTCCCCTCAATATGAAAGAGATAGGTTAAGTGGCCAGAGTGGGCAGTGGCAACTGGTGACACATGTAGAAATTGCAATATCGGACCAAAAGTTCAATACCGGTATTTGGTATTTCTTAGAACTTAATACCGGAATACTGGTTTTAATATCGTTATTAGAAATTTTAGAAATAGAAAGAAAACACAGATGTTTGTTTGTTTTACTTGCCAGTTTTATTAGAAAGTGTAAATATCACAAGAAATAAATTGTAACTTATAAATTATATCAGCATATAAAGAATCACAAAAAAAATACTAAATCAAGAAACATTTTATTTATGTAAATCACATAAAAGTGCAAATATCACAATTCACACACAGTCAGTGGTACTATTACAAATTTTTAAAATGTTCTTAATGTTTGAAAAGTGTTCTTAAAAACATAATGTGCATCAATTTTACTGTCATTAAGCCTGAAACATAATTTTGGGCAAAAATTACCAGCTGTCGAAAACGCTCTTTCGGAACCTACGTTAGTTAGTGGTACTGTTAGCAAAGCGCGATACACACTTTTTTCAAGTATTTACCTCAAAATCCCTCATCTTCAAATAAATCGATTTCTCGTCGGATGATTTTGGATATTGCTGATTCTTCTACTGTATTTTGGTTTGTTGAAATTTTTTTAGTTATCACTAATTCTAATTTTTGTTCAAGAGACAGATTATTTTCACAATTGACATTAGCGTCATTATCAGCTTCGATAACTGTACTGAATTCTTCTGAATGTGGATTGGTTGGGGTGGGGTAAATATTTTAAGAAAATTTACTATAAACTTGATAAAATTTGATTTGGTTAGTCTCTTTTCTTCTTAACTCTAGAACACTTTTACATTGTTCCATCATATTCTTTTCATCATGTATCTAAAAACCGTTTTGAATCCTAAAGTATGATACAATGTAAATAACACAAACTCACCAGTTTAGAAAATATTGAAAAATTACGCATTTTCTTCACAAATCAAACTTGGTTTCTCAGATACGAATATTGGACTACGAATTCTGTGGAAGTACAGTATCGCTCTGAGCTATAATAGGACAGTTTTGGCCCTAGATTATTTAGATATTTTATAACTTCTCTTGATTGTACGAAGCAACTTTGAATTTACAGTCTAATTAATTTCGACCGTTAGGGAGACATTTTAGTGACCGGTGTTGATGGATGAAGGAAGGCAGATGAGAGCTTGGATATTTATTTAACCTCTTTCAACGAGAACTTAGTTAGGAGTAGTGTATTTAGGTCTTTTTGTCAGAGAAATAATTTATGTCTATAATTTTAAGTTCTGATTAATAGTTTTATATCCCGTTGTATTTAGCGATGAAAATATCAGATGATAGATTTAATGAGTTATACCTTAGAACTGGTGAACCAGCTTAGAAAAATAAAAATAACAACGGAATGAGCGGAATAAAAACGTTTAATATCTTCACCTTCTAAAATGGAAGTAAAATTATTTCATTTATAATACATTTTAATCACGGTGCAATAATTAACACTATAACATAAACACAAAGGCGTATAATATTTTGCTATCTGGGTGATCCTTGAACATATAAGAAACAATTTGAAAAATTTCTGGAAAAAACCGAAAAACCAGTATTTAAACTTGTGAATACCGGTATTTCGAGACTGTGCAAATAGCTCAAAATATCGGGATTCGGTTTCTTGGTATTGCAATCCCTAAACACAGGAGGTAAGCAATGCTTTTCTTCCATTTTTTGTGTCCTTTTCCTAATAGTCACATCTATTGTGCAGTTTCGACCTTTCATTATACTGTTCCTATTATTAATTTTAAATATTTGTCTGAAAATTTTATTTTAATTGCATTTCACTATATTTAAAATAAATCTGCACTATACTATCTTAACAATTTAATATATGTAAAAAATGTATTTATCCTTGTAAGTTAAAGAGATTTGCCACTTTAAATACTGTTTTAAATTATTTATATGTGTTTTTTGAAAAAAATTTATTTACTCATTTATCTACACCCTTTATCTGATCTACAATGAGTTTCGGAATATCCGCTCTGTCCACGAAATCTTAAGTGTCCGCTCAGAACACGTCCTCCTTACCCACACCACCGAAGGAAATGGTATGAAGAGACAGCAGTAGTTTTTTTTTTTTTTTTAAAAATCACTGAAACAAATTAAGAAAATTTATTATTTAGAATATAGAAATACCCCAACCCCCAATAGTGAAAAAACAAATCGAAATATGGAATCCAGCTTAATATTGTGAATTATAATTGAAATTATAATGAATAATTGAATAATAATTGATATATTTTCCTTTTAGGATTACTTCTTCGTTTTAACACATGGATATTTTATTACTTTTTATAAATTATATATAAGTGCATATATTATTACAGCATGTAAGAACAAACATTATTTAACGTAGATAAAATTTTGATTCGTATTTAAAGCAATAGTCCGTTCTTACTTATTTTTTTTAGAAAAAGGCGTAAATAAAATGCATATTTAAGAAATCAAAGCAGTTTATTTTCTATTATGTAAGATTGGAGAATACATAAGAAACATTCGACAAGAAATGTTTTATATATCAGTGAAAAAAGAAGCCAACATTTTTTACTATTCTGATACTTTTTTCTGATTGATGATTGTTATATATGCATCTTCCAAAACTAATAAGATTGGAAAATTCTGAAACTTGTAAGGAATATTATTTTTTCGTGAGAGAAGGGGATAAGAATAAAAACAAAATTTCCCCCAAAATACACCATACTCACCAATTATATGAAATGCATTGAAAATTATGGAAATTATATGTCAGATTAATTCCGAAAAACACAACGTATAATGTTCTATAGTAATATATTCATTCGATAAGAGTAAAATTGATACATACTGTTAGTCCATTTTTAATACAACAGATTAAAACAAGAAACTTAAATTGTCACTGCTGTATATCTACCTTTTATTCTGTTTCGTCCTCCTCAGCAATCACACAGTGAAGTGGTCTTCAAACTGTGTTCCACGGAGCCCTGTGGCTCCCAAGGTTACCCAAGTCACAATAAGCAATGGAAAAAGAGATTATAAATGTGTGTGTAAAACATGAACAGAATATGAAACGCTACTACAGATAATTTCAAAAGACTTCGACAGTTGGTAAAAAGTTGCAAACACATATCCCAGTTACGAAATATAATGCATGATTAGGTGACATTAGGATCACAAATTAATATTATCAATTTATAAATAACTTTAAAGATACATCATAAAATTTTTTTAAATAAAAAATAAATACTTTTTTTTTAAAATTGTCTATACGTATATCTAAAATATGTTGTGATCCACTATAGATATTATTTTGATATATTTTTCTAAGTGTGAAATGGGATTTCCCCAAAACATCTTGAGATGCATCTATGCGGTTTTTCACTTACTTTTTCATTTTGCCTTAATTCAATTTATTTATTTCAACCAACCTTCATCAAGAGCCAGGCGTGATTTATGTAAATAAGGAATATTATATAAATTTGGTTTTCGCGAGTTGAAGAGAGCTAAGTAAGAGGAAGTAAAAAGTCAAGTGAATTAAAGACCGAGAAGTCGACACGTAGCTGTTGACAAGTTAAGCGAGCTTTATATATTTTGATGTGCGCGAAGAGAAGCGGATTTAAAGTATTGAAATTCACTATTACGGAGCGTAGAATCTTCATCCATTCCTCCAGCTAAATAGAGTGCCTGAAGTTCGTCACAAAGGAGCCCCAGCAGTAAAATACAAGGTTAGTGACTTTGATTAAGAAAATCAGATTATTATTGTGAGACGTATTTGTAATTGTGCGCGTTTAAGCTGTCCTAGATTCAGTTGAAATTCTCTATTATTATTCACTTGTATTGATATCTCACCTCTGCACTTCACTCTAGTTTATTTAGCTTAAATATATATATATATATATATAGTATTGGTTGTGTCTATTCATTATATATTGATAAGAATCAATAAATCAGTTTGAATTGGAATCATGTCGTTCGATCAATTAGTTCCTCCAACACATCCAGCCGGGTTTTCAGATAGACAGGAAGCTATTAGTGTAAGGGGTGGCTACAGTTCACCTCAATCTTACAGTTCTAAGGATTCCAGGAGTCGAAAAAGTTTGATAACAGATCTATGTCCAGAAATGAGAACACTTACATGGTCAAGATTGACTGCGGTTTTAAAAATTTGTCCAAAATTTCGCAATAACAAACGCCATCTAGATGTAAAGTAAGGTGTTAAACTAATGGCAGGCCTTTGCCTTATATATATATATTAAGATATTGCCGTTATGTGAAACATGTTGCAAAGATTCGCGTGTGTGAAATCTCTTGATTTACATATCTATTAAGAGAATGAACCTTAATTAGGAAAAATAATCAATCTCCGTTCTCCTCTGCCTGGTGTTTCTAAGTAGAAGCTTTCCATTGTTACCTTAGATCTGTTCTATTTTAATCCTCATCCCCAAAGGCGGCGTAAGAAGGGTCTGGCAATACGAGAGGCGAGTAATTATTCTTTAAAAAGGAAGTCAAGTATTTAGTGAGTTGTCCCCCTCCCCCTCTTTCTGCCATTTTATATAAAAGATAACTTTTTCCTTCCCCAGCACGTGTTCACTAATCCCGGGAGTGAGATAATCGCTCCTTATTAGAATAACAGGATGTACTTAGAAAGAGTTTCCTCCTCACTTTTCTCTCTCTCCAAATTAATTCAGTTTACCATAGAGTCCTGCGTCGCCTAGAAACGGAACATTCTTTTTTTTTTGCTTATTTTATTATACTACTAATTGTTATCGCTAGGTATCATTGTATCTATTTGTTGGGTATTTTATAACAGCGTAAGGATGTACATTCTCTTTAGGTTGTTGTTACCTAAGTTCTAGCATTTTCTTCTAATATATGGAAAAATATTCTTATAACTCTTACCTCTTGATTTGAAAAGAACAAGATACTAGAGTTTCTAAAACAGAAGAATATTCATCATTATTTGTGCCATTTTTAAAACTCGGGATATTTTTTAAAAATTCTGTCTCGCCTTTGTAAGCACACTTCCATTCCGTACCCCTTGGTAGTCAGTTTTCAAAACTCCTTCCTTAACGGATATCTGCCCTTTAAAAAAGAAACATATTTGTCAAACTTCAACTCTGTGAGTGTAACAGTTTGAAACTCGAATTTTTGTCTGTAATTCCGACACCCCCCAGGGAGAAGATTTTCTCAAAACTCGCTCTTTGGGAATCTCTGCTAAAAAAAAAGGAATTTACCAGTAAAATTTCAACTGTGTAGGGTTAATTGTTTCCCAGATTTCGAGGTGACTCATTTTTTTCTAATATTTACATATCTGGAGAGAGAGATTCATATTATATAGTTTTTGTCTAGATTCCTTTTTCTTGCACAAACTATGCATTGTTATGCGTCTTTTAAATTAAAACGCTAAATTGAAGTCATTTGCAAATAAAAGGTAAAATTACGTATTTTTCTAAATTTAAATTGTTTACAACACACAAGTAAAAAAAAACAACTATAATAAGCAAGTGCGACATTTTTCAATCTAATAATATGGTACAGAGTTTGAAACACAATCTTTTCCATTTTTCAAAAACAGCAAAATAGAAAGCTAGAAGGAATGACCTTCCTCAACTTTAGCAAAGCGTTTCTTGTACTTCAGTTAAACAGCTGTAAATAATAATTTTAAAAAAAATTAAAATTATGAAGTCTGAACTGAACTTTTTTTCCGACAAGCTCACATATATCTGGACACAGCACGTACAAATGTTAAAATGGGTTTACATAAATTATAATCTAATAAATTTTTCTACTCTTATACAAGTCCAATAGAAAAATATATACTTTCATTTTTTTCAAATAAAGAAGAATATATTAAAAAAGAAGAAAACATTGAATAAATCTCCTGTAAATGAGTTAATTCACAAACTTTAAATATTCAGAAAGAACTTTGAAAAAATACCTTTTCGATGCTCCAAACAGTAATAACAGCTTATAAAAATTTACTTTAATAACAAAATAATATTACCCTCAATTTATCTCTTGATGTATAAAAATGAGTGAAATAAATCTAAAAAAAAAACACATCTTTTATATTGACTTAAATTGATAATTCAGAAAAATGATTCCTGACTGATGATTCAGAAAAGAAAAATCAAAATTTATTATAAACACAAACAAATGAGTCACATTTTTTATTACTGAGGAATAGCAATGAATGTTGCACAATGTCTCGTTTCGGAAGGGGAAGCTTTCTTTTAAAATTTTAATGAGAAAAAAATTTCAAACATAATTTAGGCAAAAATTAAATCCCGGGATTCGTTATTTTAATCCTGGGATTTGAAGGAACACCGGGGTCCCGTGGCTGCAAACCCTAACTTAAATAGCATTTTCTTAAATGAGAGCTAAATATATAAGGTTCATCTTCAAAGCGACCGGTACCAATATTAATTGTTCCCTGTTCAAAGTGTATCTTATAGGAGGTACTACGGTATTTATATCTTAATTTATTTCTTACAAAATACATCATAATTCAAAATTAAAAACATAATTACCTGTTTGTATTTCATACGAGCTAAATGTAAGCGATTGATTTGGACTAACTTCAGCAGGCCAATTTATTCGAAAATGAATCTGTTGACGGTAGAGATCACAAAAATTTATTTGAATCTCAAGTACCTTCACTCAAGAGTAAAATATAATTCGTTGGGTGGATGACCAGAGTGCTTAGCTCTTTCGATCTTTAACCTCTAATTGTTAGTATTTTGAGTGACTGTAACGTGATGATTCTTGGCCTTTGTTGTTTAATAATACTAAAAATGTATAATAAACTTTTAATGAATTATATAAATAAGACTTTAAATTAATAGATTGCATTAAGTGCTTCAGAAAAAAATAGCTTCAAAATCAATGCAAGCACCGAAAATGTGAGAGCAGATTTAGAAGAGTAAAATAAAAAATCTCTTGTAGCTAGATATCTTCCAAAAATTCTAATTGTGTCCGTCCCCTTCGAATTAGCTAACACCGAGTATCCTGTGAGTGGAAGAAATGTCCATTTTCTGACCCCACTTGCGAAGGGGAGAATGTTACATAAGAAAATAAGAGAAAACATATCGAACTTCACGTTTTAACATACCTCGAACCCTTCAAGGTTCAACACATAAGAAAACTGATATTAAACGTATGTAGTAAAAAATAAGTAAATAAGTTGCATTAGATGTAATACTAGATTCACAATACTTTGAAAAAAAAATTCAAAATATAATTCAGACAAAAATTAAATCCAGGGATTAGCTATTTTAGTCCCGGGATTTGGAAAAACCACCGGGATCCTGGGGCTGAAACCCCTAAAAGGTGTTCATAAATAGTTCAACTCTGAAGATGTTTTTGGATTTATTATAGAACCCGCCATCTGAAAGCACAGTGATGCACTAACAGATGATTCTTAGGATGAAAAAATCAAAGCAAATAATGTGCTGAAATTCTGTTTGATTCCTAAGAAAACGTTCAAGAGACTGAACAAGACCCAAGGTTATTTAATGTTCAGAAAATACAGTATTTCTTACACCAGAATGCAGTGGTTTGGAAAACATTCAGTTCAAACCAGTCTCAAAATCCACACCGTGTAATGTATTTTTATGTACATATATCGTATGTATCGGTCGATATTTATATATATATATAATATATATATTGTTAGAATTTTATATTTTATAAGTTTCAAAAATAATTTTTTTTGTATTGTAAGTTATTAGTTTGTGTTCTCTGGTTATTCAAAATTATAAAATTTTAAAATTCCGTTTAAAAAAACCATACTGTATTTTTATATTATGAGAATATTTTAAATCTCCTTGCACTGACGGTACTTTAAAGAAACAATTTAATTAAATAATTCTAGCGGATTAAATTTTCTAAGATTGAGTATTTTATTTATTTATATCCCTTAATTTTCAATATAGTGATAAAAAATATTACTCGGAAAAAATTGCCGTAATTAATAATGCTGTAGATAAGGAGTTCAAGCAAGTATCAGTTGGGATAAAACTAGATAAAAATACCTAGTCTTCTTACTTTTTTTTTGCATTGTACACATTTCACATGGCCTTAAAGACATCCCGTTTGTTTCTATTTAAGGAAGATGTTCTTCTAAGTAATGAAAATCAGTTGTATTTGTATTATAGTTGCTGTTTTCTCCTGCATTGCTGTCGTGGCCATGAAATAAATGCATAATAAATGATTCCCTAAATTGACGCATTATCATCTTCTTATTCCCTCGATTTCTTTGGTTATAGAACAGAGCATTCTGCAGGAAGATTTTGAAGTAGGTTAGAGCAATTTTTCGTACATACGGATGGTTTTCCTAAAGCCTGATAGTTGTTACTTATCGGTCCATTTTTATTACTTTACAATTCTTATAACTACCATCGCTTTACATATTTTTCCCGGTGAGGATCATTACACATCGGTGTGAAAATCTGACGTAATATTACACACTGTACAGAAATCTAACATACCATTACACATCTGATTTCTTTAGATGAAATTAGGTAAAGAGCTTGAAAGAGAAAACAAAAAGAAAAAAAATATTTGTATATGAAGATTTTTATTGAAAAAAAAAAACATTACGAGGTAACTTGTAAGGGACACTCAGTACACAGGAAATTTATAAAGTGACGCTAGCTATTAATTATCTTGAGGGGATTTTAAAGTGAGGACTTTTTAGGCGTGTTTTGGTGCAGAGTGAATTTAACTGAAGCACCAGGTTCGGGTCCATTACGCTACTTGGTTTTTTTCCGGTTCTAGTAGGAAACTGTGCTGGTGTTGCGAAGTTTTGAAATAAAAACGTTTTAGGAGTGTTTTTTTTTTTTTGTTAAAATTCAAGCACACTTTTTGTTGTAAAGCAGTGCTTCTCAAACTTTCAACACACACACACATTTGTGACCCTATTTTCAGTCATAACTTTTATTGCACCCCCTTATACAAAAACAATGTATTGAATGCAATGATAATGTTCTTTGACGCTAAAACTACAATATGACTTTAATTATAAACCGTACAGATTATCGAGATAAGTATAAAATTTTGTAAATTATTTTGTATGTAACAAGTCCATGGTAGTCACTAGTAATTGATAAATTAATTATCATATAAATTGTGCAGTACTGATGCATTTATAACTATATCAGTACAATTGTATATTTTGTTTTTCATTATCTCAGAATGCATTTTATTTTTCTTCCTTTCAGTAAATTAATTACTATTATATATATATATATAAATCTTTTATTTTCGACTTTTCAGTATGCTCGAGCCCCCTAGTGGGGCACGCCCTACAATTTGAAAAACGCGGCAGCACACACAAAGTTTAGTTTTTAAATATTACTGCCATGCAGCCCACTTTTACTCAACTTATGCGAATGAACGAGAAAAAAGAAGCGCAAGCGAAAATAATTGAAAAAAATTATTCTTAGGTAGAAAATTGAAAGAGGGATTCTGGTATGGTTTTTCATGTTTCAAAGTTTCTTATAAATTTGCAAACATCCGTTAAAAACCAGAGGTCTTAACGTGTTGTCTAGTAAAGGTGAGTTTAATTTTTCCGTTGAACATTGCTTATATGATCAATAATGTTTAAAAATGTTACAAAACTTGACTTGCAGTATTAGAAGAAATCTGTAAAACAAGTACATGAATAGCTTAAAATCGTTGAACGAAAAAAAATTCTTTTGAAATCCTCAGAGTTTATAAAATATAAGGAATTTGTCTTCAACTTCCCTGCGACCAGTGGCGGCGCGAGACCTGAGCTTAATGTGGGCAAGGTACATTTCGCGAGGCCCTCAGATGGCGTAAGAAGAGTGTTTATGAAATAAAAAACCAATTTTTATTCATAAAGAAAAAAAAAACTTTTTACCCATATTTATTTTGCAGATTAAACAGTAATGAAAAAAGAAGAAAAACATTAAAGAAACATAGATTTTTTACTTTTAGTTTTGCTGAAAGTTTTTCCTGACCCATTGTATTTCTTATATATTTTTTATCAGTTTTAATTTTGAAAAGTTTCTCTCAGCAGAAGCGGTACTTTAGGTATTGTTAGCAAAATTCGAAAGACAATGTAAATATTTGGGAACATTTCTTTCAAATCGTTCTCTATGACATATTAGAGCAGATGTTTCACGTCTGTAATGGTATTGGGTAAATTTGGGATAATATTTTTTGCAATTCTTCATATAATTCCTAAGGTTTAGAGTCACTGCTTTCATCTACTTGAAGGACTGTGTGCAAATCTTGACAGTTTTGGCAGAATTTGCTCTTTTGGAGTATTTTTACCTTGTTTAAGTCATAGAGAAAACCAAAACTTTCAAATGTTGATTTAAAGACATAAATTTTGAATTCATATTACTTATCACAGAATCAGTCATGGTATTAAACAAGTCTGCTTCAAACCGGCTTTTGACAGACTGTAGGTTGATTGCTGCCTTCATAATCATGCATTCTTTTATTTTTGGATATCCTTTTATTTTTAAAATATTTTGGCAAATCATAATTGCTTTTCTCAATGAACTTGCGAGCCTCAGACAAGCATTTTCCAAATCCAGTTTGTCCATACTCTTTGATCCAGCTACAAAATGTACACAAATGCTTAGGAGTAATATGTAAATGGGCTTGTATTCAGGTTCCCAATATTTTGAATATGGTATTGACATGCATTAATAACTCATACCATACATGTAATGATACGATAAATTCCAAACTAGACATTTCATTTAAAACGGAATCGCAATCACTGAGTGTGTCGGATTGTTCTGTTTGGTTTTTTAAGTTTTCTATGTATTCAACAGCGTCACCAAATTGTAATAATGCGGCCTTCACCATATCAATTCTGCTTTTCCACCTTGTGTCTGATAAAGGCTTAATAGTAAGCTTTAATTTATCTTTGATAATTTTTCAGCGTTTGCTAAAACTTGAAAATAGCAAAAAATATTTTCTCAATTAAGTAAAAAAAATGCTTTTGTTGCCACCAACGAATTAGCTGTATCTACCAATAACAGACTACATAGCTATGATAACCGCAAGAAGTTAAAAAATGTCCTGGGATTTATATTTAAAATTATAGTCTTAGCTCCACTATTTATGCCTACCACATTTCCACCATTCTTGTATCCTTGTCCACGAAAGTTCTGAATATCTAAGCCATTTTTTTTTTAGCTCTCCCAGTACTGCATTGGTCAAATATTCTCCAATCGTTTCAGTGACAGCAAAAAGTCCGATCAATTTTTGTTCTATACTTCCAGTTGATGTACTACACTATCTTAAGATGGTTGACATTTGTTAAATTCTATTACAGTATCTAGTGCAGTTGAGTAAAAAGAATAATATTTTGCTTCTTTTATCCTACCAATCCTTTCACATTACAATCCTTTTCATATTTTACATGATTGTGGTCAACTCATTTTGAATATCGTGGCTTAGATAATGGTGTGCAAGTTGTTCATTACCATTGCGATTTACGTGACCCAGTAACGTAAGGCCATGTTTAGATATCTAAATAAGTCTATGAAGTTTCCAGAATTCTTAGTGTCTTTATCTGTTTTGAGAGATTCTATGTGACCTCTAAATGCCAGATTATGATAGGCTAAGAAATTTATGATATCAATTAATCTCTAAAACAAATTGTAGCAACGTTTTTGAGATTAAAGAATTCGCCTTTTGTTTTCTCGGTCTAACGTTTTTTCCCGTGCTTTATTCCCTTCTCTTCCCTTCCATTGGAACATATAGGTCACATGTTATTTAGTATTCTCATGTATGTGTAAAATACTACTTTAGTGTTTCCAATCACTGCACCCTTCCTGTACCATTTGAGTTTATGAATTGGCAAATAGTCTGCATGG
Source organism: Trichonephila clavata (assembly GCA_019973975.1). NCBI lineage: Eukaryota > Metazoa > Arthropoda > Arachnida > Araneae > Nephilidae > Trichonephila > Trichonephila clavata. The sequence continues at coordinate 1,470 of BMAO01023302.1, read as the reverse complement.
AAAACAAACAGAAAACTTTATTTTTAGAACTTTAGTAAACCAACCAGAGAAGACGGTGAGTTTCAATATTATTTAGTTTTCTTGAGGAATGAAAATTGGAAAAGTGTCAATGACCATCATCTTTAGGATAATATTCATCACTGATATTTAACTGCGGTGTGGGACCGCTTTAAATTATAGCATAACCGGTGAACATATCTGTCATGGGAAACGTACACAATCCCGGGTCAAAACTGTAAAATGCTTTTTTCACTACGTCACTGTCATCTCTGTTCACAGGCGAAGAACTACTCTCAATCTCTTCTTTTTGATTGTGACTTATGTTACTCAACGTGAACACAGAAGTCTCAGCGTCAGATTATGATTGGAAAGCTTTTGTTTCTATTTCCGATTTTCGTCGTTCGGTATCAATAGTCGGTGCATCTGGAATAACTTCCAAATTCAACGGAGCCTCGGATACGGTTAAATGTTGTTGAGAAGTCAAAGGAAAAGATTAATTTGATTCTGTACGGCCAGATTCAATCTGACTGAGAAAGTCCATTATAATTGAACATCAAACCTGGTTGGATACAACTCTTTTCGCTTTTCTTTTTCTTTTTACTGAACCAGATTCCCATTTTCTCTCTTTATCTTTATCTCTCTTAGTGCCTTACACTGACATGATTGATAAATTATGTAAAATGCCCAGTACTACTATTATTTATTCTCATATCAAATACTTTTAAAATTTATAATATGATATAGAAACATGAACCGAGACTGCGTCTGCATGCGATGGTTTAATTGACTTTCTAATGATTGGAAGTCCCGAGCTACCGGGGACTCCTGCGATAGAAGCTTAACTCCAGCTAATGTTGCCAGACTAAATATGAACGAATGAGCTGAAACGACAAAGTTGAGAAATTTTTAATAAAATAAAATGGAGAACAACATTTTCATGAATTATTTATTCATATACCTTCATGCACCGATAAATAGAATATATTTTTTAAAAAAGTCGTATCAATTTTTCGATATCTTACGGCAAAAAACAGATATAGCGGAAATTTTCTAATTTATTAATTATAAAAACCTGTGGCATGCACTTTTGGATTTTCCTTACTTTCGTTTAATTCATTTCGGCTTTGAGATGCGAAGCCCTATGCACCGTGAGGCCGTGGGCAGTGGCTCCACCACCCATGCCTTACGCCGCCTCTGCTTGCGACCACAGTTCTAAAACATAAAAAGGAAAACGAGTTGCATAGGTTTCGCTTCCAACAACAAATGGAATGTATTAATTCATCGTATTATGTCGTTGAAAGTGTTAGATAAGCTACTTTAAACTGAAACAATGATACGCTCTGTTCCAAGAAGGAAAGAAATCTGGGATCTATTTTTCAGAAGCAGAATGAGCATTTAATCACAAAAATGTGCCAAAAGAATTAAAAGCCGAAATCTTAATGAAACTAATTGGCGAGAAAGTTGCTAATA
>BMAO01023301.1:0-65768 GCA_019973975.1 Trichonephila clavata | reverse complement strand
CTTTTAAAGAAAGCTTTAATTTTCTTTTAGAAACTAAATTTTTTATTAGCTGGGTAATGTTAACAATTATGACGCATGAAATTATTGTTGAGCTCTTATTTTTTTCTCTTCCTTTTAAAAATGATCAATTGCTTACAGATATACAAATAAAGTATGAGCCACTAATAATTCATACCATTGTCCATTCACACGAAAAAATTCGAATATTTCCTGACATTATTATTATTCATAGCATATAGACTACACAAAACATTCATATTTCTATCATGTATTGACATACAAAACATACTATTACTCTGGGTCATTTCCTTTACAACTACCCTTGGGAAATCCTTAAGATATTCTTTCTGTCCAGTTAAGGAAGATGAAAGAAAAGTGCATCTGCTGGCATCCATCAATTTGGGTATTTTCTTCGGCGAATAACGACAAATAATTTATCAATTCCAGAAGCACCTATGTCTTTCCAGAAGTCTGTTTTGTTTCTGGAGATATTTGTCGAGCCTTTTATTTCACTTTATTTCCTATGCTCTGAACATGAAACGTTTTCCCGGAAAAAGTCCAAATCTATAAAATATACGAGTACGATGATTCTTCGAATGTTGAATTGCTAGTAAAATAACTATTTTAAAAGAAAATGTAATATATTTTGCAAACGTTCGTTCGTTGAAAAAAAAATCACAGTTAAGAATTTCTTCGACCTATCGATAATTAAATTATTTTAATATTTCGCAACCGAGATTCCAGAAAATAGCGAAAATTAGAGCAAATTTTTAATGAGATTTATAATCGAGATACCGCCATTTTGATAGTTCTCTATTTCCTGTTTTGATGTTCACTAGAACTTTTCTGTTTCATTTTCGCATGAAACTACTTGTATAAGGCAGATTTAATTCAGTTGAATAAACTAGAAGTATAAATGATTTTTTAAAGAAAAATATCAGTCTGATTTGCTTAGACATCTTCGATAGACAAACCAGAATCATGAAACTAGTTGTCAAATGTGATTTTGATAGTGTATTTTACTTAGTAACGCGTTCTTTATAAAGTGTTTACTGCGTTAACTTGAAACTAAAAGAAAAATTTAAGCAATTTTTTTATCTACATTTTAATATATTTTAAAGGTATGTAACTATTTCAATGGAATTAAAAAAGGTTATTGGAACATCTTTATCTGGTTGCAGAACGTCCGTCGGTGACGATTAGACACCGAAGCCTGTTTACTTAGTTCTCCTTTCCACATTTTTGAAGGGAATTCGAAAAATTTTCGTGACTTTTAATCATTTTTGCTGATGATTACACAGAAACGTTTTTGTGATTCTATGTTAATTAGGAATGATTTTATAACTAAAAATACCTAGAACGTCCACTGGTGTCATTTCGACACCAAGGCAATTTATCATTTCGTTCAACAAAATATAATTTACTAAGTAGATACCATTAGTAAAGCAAACTTTCCAAAGTTCTATTGCACATTTATTTGACCTTGAATGCAGTGTGGGTTCACAGTGGAAATGAATCAATTACAATAAAATTGTAGCGTCTAAGTGTTTCATCACATACTTTTTGCTTATCTTCTCATGAAAAATTTCATTCGATTTTCAAACATAGTGCTGAAACGATGGCTCATAGAAAAAGTCTAAGCCCTGAGGAAATTGCTAACTTGTTGGGAGAGCTTTCTGAGAATGAATCGGATGGTAGTCAGTTGTCTTGCTCTAATTTAGATTCCAATGAAGACATAAGATTGAGTGAAATTGACTGCGAAAATTTTGAAGAAAGTGCAGATGTAATTGATAATATTCCAGTAAATCCTGATATATATGTCGCTAGGGAGGGCACAGAATGGATACCACAGGATAGTAATGTTCCTGGCAGATTTGCAATTCGAAATGTTTTGCGACAAAGCAGTGGTTCAACAAGCTTCGCGAAACATAATGTCAACGTCAGTTTCTTATGATATAAAGGGCCATGAATATGATAATTACATGAAATAATATTAAAAAGTTTTAAAAGCGAAAATGGCAAATTTTTTATTCAACTTTCATTTTAAAGTTTTCACACTATTTTTTATTTTGTTATTGTAGAACACGAAACCCCCAAAATGTTTGATTTTCTTAAATACACTCTGCTTGTTATGAAGAATTCTTCATATATATCTTAAAATAATTTATCATATACTTACAAAAAAATCAGGTTCGTACTTGTTTTTCAAACTGTTGAGGATTTTGTGTGTGCGTGTGTGTGTGTATAAAACAAGAATATGCACACACCATTTGAAGCATGATATAATACTAAGTTTTACATTGCAATGGGAAAGGGAAAAAATATCAGCTTTTTTGCATTATCTTTCCATTTCTTCTCAAGCAACAAATTGTACATTGTCTTTCCAATCCCCAATTGTTCATTGTCTTTCCTTTAATGAATATTTTCAAGAATCTAAATTCCCGCCTTCTCCACAAATAAAAACCCCGGATGAAGAAGAATTTCAGAACAATGGACAAATGTAACTTTTAAAAACACTAGCACTAATAATGTCACTAGTATAAGAATTAAAAATATGTGCAAACCATACCTAGAAAGAAGAAAATATCAATGCCCATACAGCGCACTGGCAAACCAGTTAAAGGGTTAATGGATGAGACATTCGATTATTTTAGTTACCCGTTTAATTTATGAACGCAAAACAAAAGGTGCCGCAGACACATATGGCCGTTAGCCAATAGACAAAGGAGTTCTTTTTTCTACATTCCACAGATCTAAGTTTTTATACCTTTCCCTACCAGAAGTTTTGATTATCATATGATTGGTCAGAATCACAATGGCTGAGGCAATATTGCTTAATGTTATTTTGAAATGTGCCAACTCGGCAATTTTTAGAAGGTAAAGATGTGGTTATATTGGTATTTCCTTTTAGGCGGGTAAAATAAAAGAATTTACTATCACGGTTAGTCGTTCAATTTATGAAGGTCTTGGAGGGTTCAAGACTATCATAAATTAAAGAAAATCTCTTGAAGGAAAATTTAAATGTATATATATATATACGTATGTTTCATAGATATTTACAAAAATCTGGAAAACTATAAAAAAAAAGAAAGATTAATTTATATTACCAATATAAATATAAGATTGCTGAATTTTCTTTTTTTTATTTTGCTTTAATTTAATTTTTTATTCTTTTGGAAATAAGATCAAAATTATTTTAGAATCTTTAACAAATGAAAGTTTTGAGAGACTTATTTTCATAAATAAAAACATCTCTTGCCCTCTTTTTCTTTTATTAATAATAAAAAAATACCAGATTTTTTTTATTATCTGCTTAAGAGGACACAGTACGATTCAATTGAACAAAATTGATCCAAAATTCAAATAAAAATTTTTAGCCAAAATTATTTTATAACATTTTCTATAATCTCATGAAACTTGAAAGCTCTAAATTTTAAAAAATTCAGAGTTATGATAATTTTTATGATCGTTTTTATTCACATCCCAATGGTAAATAAAAGCTTTAAATGGATTTACCTCAAAAAGGAAAGACAGCTCATTTATTTTCACTTGAAATGGTAAAGCATTTTTTCTATTGTGACGAATACTTTGAAATTTTCTTTGCCAATGGCTATTAGTACGTTTAACAAAAGTTGGTATGCATTTTTTAAATCAAAGCAATACTTATTTTTTTTTTAAAAAAAAATGGTTGAATTTAGAATCTATACATTTTTTTATAGAATTTTCAATAAGCACTCAGAAAAAAAAAGTATTTTACGAATATCAATCATGCTAGCACAAAACCCATACCACTCTTTATTATGCGTAGCTTGACGTACTTGTAAATCAAATTTCATGCGTGTACGTCAATCATAGTAGGAGGAGAAATATTTTAAAATTCCTTCATAAATATTTTCTTTAAAAAGTTAAACAGTTTGTCTTTTGTAGTATTTTGAGCAATAAAACTGTTTTACGTTATGCATATACTTCGGTTAAGAGTTAAAAAAATTGTAAAATCATTAAAACAAAGATTTTTTTTTATAAATCGTAACATGTCCCCTTAAATTTACAAGATTCAAATTATCTGAAAGTTGTAATTTAAAAAAAAACATTTTTAAAAAATCATTCAAATTATTTTGCTGTTAGTAGTTAGTTAAGTAGTAATCCATAATCAATCTGAAATAATTTAATAATATATCATGTGTATATTATTAAAATATTAATCTATAAATTTCAGGAGTTAGAGTTTTTATATATAAAATCTTTACATTTTTTTTTTTATTAAAAATAAATTTTTAAAAATCAAAGTAAAAGAGTTTTTAATAATTTGTTACAAATAAAAGAATTTTTATATTTTCATACCAATATTTTATTTAATAACATTAATATTCATCTCTTCTGCAGATTAATTATTAATTTTAATGAAATGAAATAGAACAAACAATTGAACAAATTAAATTCATCGAAAGGGCAATTATCTGCAAAACCAAAATGGCTTCGATCTGAAATGTAACTAAGTTGATATGAAAGCCAAATTAAATTGCTTGCAGTTTTTGAAAAAAAAATATGGAGACCTTACAACTGTTTTAAAGTTCTATATTATTTGTTCCTTTTCAGTCATTTCTTAGATTCTTAATACCATTAAAACTTATGAAATACATTAGCTGATAAATAGTTTTAACACATGGATTATTATTATTATTACTTACACAAACGTAACGTTCGAAGATTTCACATGATCGGAAAAAAACATTGAAGTAAAAGTAGAAATTGAAATTCTAAAAATTAAAGTAGAAATATCTTTTACTCTCCCGTAACCAGCTTCCCTAAAGTCGATTTTTGTAAAACCCATTTTTAGTGGATCTCTACTCAACAAAAGAAACATGCTTGCCAAATTTCTAGTCTAAATCTAATAGTTCAAAAACGAAATTTTTTTTCAACAAATCCTGTTACCATGAGAGTTGATTTCCGTAGGACGAGAAGCAAGATTTCAGTTTGTCAGCGGATTTCAGTTTAAATAAAAGAAACATGCATTCCAAATTTCATTACTGTAAGTTTAGTTGTTCGAAAACTCAATTTTTTTTATCAATACACCCCAGAAACTCCTCATTCCCTCTATAGGAAACGATTTTCAAAAACTTTGTTCTTAGCAGATCTCTATTCAATAAAAGAAATATGCTTGCCAAATTTCAAGTATATGGTTCTAACCGTTCAAAAACGGGAAAGTTTATGGCCCCAAGTGGGGTCGATTTTCCCTCAATCTGTTCCTAGTAGATATCTACTCCATCGCTTTTCTTCCTTATATATATACTAGCTGGTACATCCATCTTCACACGGGTGAATTGAAAATTTATGCAATACAGATTGAAGGATAAGGAAGTTTTTAATGAGTTAATTTTACGTGAATTCCAAATTAAACAAAAAAAACGCTTTTTGCATATCTCAGCTGAACAAAGAACCACATTTGTTAAATTTTAAGTCTGTAGATCTAATAGCTAAAAAAAAAATTTATTTATAAAGTCCCGTAAATCTCTTGTGAGTCGATTTTTGAAAACACCTTCCTAAGCTGATCTTTGCTCAGTAAAAGTAACACATTGTAACAAATTTTGTGTAATGAACGCTTAAAATAGAGTAAATAATTTATATCTGGATGTGTAATACGTTAGTATTATTTTCTGTTGTTTTTATTTTGTGTTAAAATTATAATATTCGCAAGCAACGCCGTTCCTTACATTATAATGGGGATTCAATGAAAACATGGTGAAATGTTGGTAATAGAGCCAAGTTGGCATCAATTTCGGCGACCATGTTGGCACCTTGGCGATTGACTGAACGGTGTAGCTGATATGCGGTGTAGCGCCACCTGGTGGGGAGATGCAACAAAGAGGATAGTACAAGAACCTTCTCTACAAAAAAATACATATACATGCCAATATTCATAGTGATAAGTTGAACGGTGTTGGAGTGAATCGGTTTCATATATACAAACCTCCATTTATAGATAGATAGATATTGATGGCTGGAGAAGTTTGAAATCTAAAAATATACGACTTCATAGAAGTTTTCAGATTGTTGACCAATACTTATACGTTGCCATAAAGATTTCCTATCGCGAAAGCCAAGCACAACACCTATCTCTTCCGAATCAACTGTTTAAATCGAATGCGGACGATAAAACAATTCGAACCCTCCAATTGAGTGAAAGAATTCTTACCAAGTTATCTCCTGGTGGCGATACCGAGCGTCATTCCTAATACACTTCTGTGTCTTGTTTGGAAGAAGAATGGGAAGGGAAGATCAAAGAGAAGATTAAATCAATATAATATTTGAAGAAAGGAACAGCACTGTCTTAGGAGATGGACTTGGAATTTGATGGATTAGTTGTTTGAGATGTAAGATGAAATTCATCATAGATGGAAGACATAAGGAGAGATTTATTTCCCCTAGTTCGTTCGAAATTTCTGAACGTTAGTCTTCAAAACGAATAAATGGTGGAAGTGGTAAGAGAATTTTTTGAAGATCTTTTTCAAACACGAATAGGTTTTCTTTGTAATTAATAAAAATGCAATTTTTAGTATAAGTAGCTACAAGTATTTCTAAATTGCACATGAAATCATTCAAGAAACAAGTAATATAAAAAAATAAGTCAAATCTTACTTTGAATGGAGGAATAGAAAGTATTTTATTAATGATTCAAAATTTGAACAAGATATATAAATAAATAAATATAGGAAAAGAGTGAGCTGTTGTTATTGTTGTTGTTGCTAATGCCACCTGCCTGACGTAGTCCGACCGAGGCCCACGAAATTCATCATGGTATCGGGTGAGATTGTACGCCTGTCGTTAGCCGTAGCTTTGAGAACCATGCAGGTGACAGTACGATTTGGCTCGGTACCACCCCAATTTTGAGGGAGAATACCTTGGGAGTGGTCAGGAGCCTCCCACCTCTCTTCCCTTCCCAACAACCTCACGAGAGGACTTGCGGCTCGACAGCTATTTAGAGTACCCCATGCCACGAAGGCACTATACATTTACAAACACCCGTGCCTTCTCCGGGATTTGAACCCAGGCCCTACGGCACAGCAATCAGCGACGCTAAGTAGGAATTGAAAAAAAGGAACTTTGGAACATAAGTATATTAATTCTGGCTTTAAGGTATCCGACTGGTTGCGACAACCTTTTTTTTAAAAAAATGGAGATATGTGGATTTTTTTATTGTTTTTAGATTATTTTTTAATACATTTAAAGTAAAATATGCTAAAATTAAGAAGAGAAAAATAAATTATTATAACTAAATGAGAAAAAATGGGTGAAAATTGACAAAAAATCACATAAACGCGGTCCATTCTGTACCAAAGGTTTATGAACAAACTTTCAATTTTTCCATTCTGATGTGTTGCTATGTTATTCATTGTCGAAATGATTTTAGGATAAGAGATATTTTAATTTTTACAAAAACTAGAGCACTTTATCTCAGTTACTATATGAAATTGCTTAAAAAAACAGTGATTTAATTCACATAAGGGACTGTAAATTTTGTAATAAAACAGTGATTGATAATTCTGAAGGTTAAAACACTTCTATTATTATATTGAACTTCTACAAAAAATTTCAGTTAATTATTTCCAAAACTTTTTTAGCAATCACGAGCCTCATTTGATTTTTTTCCAAAAATCACATTTCGAGTAAAACGCGCTTTAATGTGTGACATCTTGTTTAAAGTAATGGCATCTGCTTTTGCTAGAACACTTGTAGTATTTGTTCTAATGAACGGAAAATTATAAACTTGGTATCTTTATAAAGATAATAAGATGGCCTATAAAATAAAATCATAAAAAAAAATTTGACAATTTTTGGCAAAATTCACAATTTTAGGGTAGTCGGATACCTTAAAATACTTTAGAAAACAGCGTATTTTACAACTCTACTAATTTCTAGCAGAAGTAATTCATTTTTTATACGATGTAAAATATGTTCCACACACTATAGCTGAGTAGTCATAGTAGCGAAATAGTTGTCGAGTCATATGTTCGAGTCTGGGTGCCACTGAAGCCCCACCGTGATATACACTAAACCTGTTAAGGCTCAAAATACTCACGTTGATGTGGTGTGGAAGTTTGGATACTAATGTACCAGCTGAAATGTCGCCATCATCACGAAAGTAAAGTTCAAAAGGACGAGGTCCGTAGCCAATAGCCGCCATATTCCCAATGCCGTAGTAAGACGCCGAAAAACAATCAAACCTTCGCTGCAATGCTAAACAAGAACTAAATTTTACATATTACGGCAGCGTTTCTCAAACTGTGGGGCGTGCTCCCCAAGAGGGCGTACTAATTCTACGAGGGGGCGTGAGCATATTGAAAAATCGAAAACAAAATATTACTTCAAAAATTATCAGTTTACTGAAAGTAAACAAACAAATTACACTCTGACATAATAAAAAATAAAATACACATTTATAATGATATAATACACTTATAAGTGTATCAGTACATTACAATGCATTTTATAATAAATTTAACAATACTAAGTTAAGAACAAGCTTAATAATTATCAGTGACCCCATGGGATTGTCATATATAAAAATGTATGCAAAAATGAACACTTATCTTATTAATTTGTACAGTTTTTAATTAATTCCTTAAATGCCGATTAAAAATTACGTGATACGCTCCCCAATGGCACCGTTTAACACGTAGGCGATAGTATGTGGTGCATTGAGGGGGGGGGAGTAAAAAAGGAATAAGTAAGCAAATCCTTCGCGAACACTGTCAAGGTCATTTTATTGCATTCCAAAGCCTTCGGAATAATTTTATAGATCACAGTTCACAGAAAAGATCATACTTCAGAAAGACGTATATATACGTCCGGAGTAATCAACGCACTGCCTGAGCAAGACGTTTATATACGTCGGTGGCACATACGAGGTTAAAGTCGTATTGTAGGTTTAGCGTCAAAGTGTAGTATTATTGAATTTGATACATTGTTTTTGTATGTAGTGGGGGAACGCGATAAAAAACAAGATTGAATATTGGGTCGCAAGTGTTGAAAGAAGTTTGAGAAGCACTGCCTAACACCACGAAGATACTTAAAAGGTAATGGTACACTGCGCAATAGCCTATATTTCTTCAAGCTTGATTCATGCTAAATCAACGAATTAAATCCCGCATATTCACAAATTTTAGCTAGATTTTATCTGCATTATTTTTTTTTATTTAATTTTTCCAGTTGGTTTTTCGTGATCAACATTATTGCCGAAAGCGTCGCAAGAAACAGCAGAAAATGAATTGAAATCAACATATTTAGTTTCCGTTTTTCTCAACTATGAAAGAGAATAGATACAGAATACCAGCTCAAAATATATACTTGAGAGCTTCGGGTAATAAAAGCATTAAATTCATAAGTTTGAATTTAGAAGGAAAAAAAACTTGAGTATTTTTTGTTGCTGTTCTTATTTTGTTAACGAACTACTTTCATAGTTACTAGAACTGCCCTTCAGAACTCTCGTAAAGGATTAACTCGATAAAATAAACCGATTTGACATTTGAGTTTGAAATTTTTATATAAAAATGTTTTATACAGAGAGAATGAAAATCTTAAAATTTCTGTTTATATAATTTTTGCTGTATTATAACAGCCACACATAACGCTGTATAAATAACTAAAATAGTAGAATGAAATTAAATAATGTTATAAATAAGTCAGAACAATTACATTGAGGAAGCGAAGCTCATTCAAAAATTTAATTTTGAAATATTTTCCGTAAAAAGTAATCTTACCGGTAACAATTAATTCAGAAAATTCTACAGTTTTTTGTTAAAAAAAACATGTTTAACGTATATACTACTTGTTTTCCACGCATTAAATACAAAATTCCTATGCCTTTTCCCATAAATCCCTCTTATGTAGAGAGGAATACTTCGATTAACTGAATGTCCGAAGAAATTTCTTTTATATTTCACCCTGTTATGAAAAAAAAATTGTATTGTTCTTTTTTTTTTTCATTAGACGCTAGAACTATCTTTATATAACACAACTTACAAAATATCATTACTAATCAAACATCATCCAAAAAAGATTTCATTAAAATATAAACCGTTCCATAGTTTCGTTTTACATACATTAGATACTTTTTATTTAAAGTCCTTTTTCCATAAATTCCTCAAATAGAGAAATACAAATTAAGCTTTCGTAAATCTAGAGTTTATTTAAGTGATAATATAAAAGCACCAGAACTTAAAATTTATCTTCCTTATTTGGCAAAAGTAAACCAAGTATCAGACAACAATAATATACTTATATGAAAATCTTTTTGAGATTTTATAAGGAGAGCTTTGCTGAAAGAACATTATATTAAATTATGGAGATAAAATTTTAATATTATAAAGAACTTACTATTGTAGAATGATTTTTCATCCCCCGCCTGTTCCCCCCTTCTTTAAGTATCCAAAGATGTAGTGTTGCAACATAAACAACTCTACGTTTGTGTGTTCGGATGTTATTGCCCGTGTCTAATAGTTGTCTGAAAGCCGTCTCACTTTTCAGATCAATTTCTCTTCTGTTGTGAAGATTATGGCTACGAAATCTCTTGCTTCTCTTTAAAATTGCGAGAGGAGACGGCAGTAAAAATTTCTTTTTCATAATCTAAATTGAAAATGTTCAGAATTTTGTTTGCTTTTTTGTTTTCTGTTTCCCTCTTTCTTTCTTTCTCACAAAATAACAATTAATTATGTCACGAAACTCTTTACGCAGTTTGGAGAAATTTATTTAAAAGAGTATATCAGTTCCAAGAAATATTAAATTAAAAATCCCTTGGGTTTTGATAAGCGAAAGGAGAAATGAAAAAACAGAAAAAAATGCAAGTTGAGGAAAAAATAAGTAGAGGCGATCGAATTAGTTATTTGACTGTCTTGCTTAGTTATTTAAATAATAATAATAAGTTAATTATAGGTTATTTTAATCAAATAAATATTTCAATATAGCATTGAAAAGGTATAAATATAAACGTTGGAAACTTTGAATTAGGCGAATATTTAAAACAAAATTTGTATGTAAAATAAATCTTTTCACTGTGTATTAAAAAATTCCAAAGTTATTATATTCTTTCTGTTCTAGCAATCAAGTACGATATTTTTTTTTAAAAAAAATAACTTTTTCTTGAAATTTTTCAGAAATTCCTTAAAAGTTGGAGAGTATATTTTTTCTTGGACAATTTCTTAATGAAATGTGTTTGATAATATATCAAATAACATTCGCCAATTTAGAATAAAGTAATTATTAACTTCTCATTCTTATTTAGAATTTTGTTTAAACTATTTTTTATCACTTATATTCTATTCAAGTGCAAACGTGAAAACATTTTTATTCAATATTAATAGATAAAAAAACTGTTAATTATAATAATTATTAAGAAAAACTAACTGATGAAGGATCTTCGTTGCGTATCTGTGATGATTAATTTAGAAAAATGCATTTATATATTGATAAATGATTGACTAAATATTTTAGGAAATATCAACCCCAATCAATTTAAATTTCTAAAATAAAGCTTTCATTTTAATAATTTACATTTAAACTTTGATAAATTTAACTAAATCTGTAATGATAAAAAAGTTATGAAAATTAATTCATTATTTTCATAATCTTATTAATACTTTAAATTTCAAAGTAATTGGTTAGAAAACAATTTTTCCAAAAAATACAGCTTTTAGTAAAATCAATAAATGAAAAATATTTTTCTTATTACTTCCTTGCTATAAATTACTGAATATGAATTGCATATAAAGATATGAGTAAAATTCGAAGCAATAATTTGTTTGTAGTTAAATTAAAAACATTCGGAAAAAAAATAGCTCTGAACTGGTTTTTAGAAATAGGTAAGTATGAGAAAAAAATTTAAAATACCAGCTAATTTCTTTTTCTATTTTAAAATATTGGGGAATATTCATCTCATAAATAGTCTATGTCGCTATTCTTCAAGCTCAAATTATACCTATTTAGTTTATTAAATATGTAACTCTACCTTCTGTGAGGTTTTTTTATGTCTTTTTTTTATATATAAACTGAAAATTCTTTTGCACTAGAAATTATTTAATCATAATACAATTTCAAAAATTTAATAGCTTTTCATTTTAAAAAATAATTTAAACTTCATTGGGCTTTACAAGTCCACTTTAAGTTTGTATTTAATTGTTATTTTTTTTGTATTACTTTTTTTCTCAAAAAAATTTATTAATATAGAAAAAAAATTATAATCAATTTCAATAAATAAATATTTTTCCATCGAATTACTTGTAAAGGACAAGATGACGACAATTTCTTGATTGATAATTTCTACTTTCTTATTAGTATGATAAATCACATATTCTTAGAACTGTTTGATGGTTAAAAATAGAGAGTTTTTTCAAGTTTATTCATAATAGAAATATAATTACTATTTTTGAATATTTATCATTTTTATAATTGTACAAATAGGAATAAAATATAAATATTTTTGTATTTTTTAAATTTTCTATTAAATTACCAAAAAAATAAGAGTAGCTATCTCTTTTTTGAACAATAAGATAAGATAATCTAAAATAAATCTAGGAAACAAAACCCAAATATTTTTATAAACTAAGGATTTGTAAATAACTAACCATGCAGTTATAATTATTTTTCAAAAAGAAATTTTAACTCACAACATTTTTTTTACTCTCTTCATTTCGTTACTGTGCTTTAAAAAATACAGATAATTATTTAAATTAACCGACAAACCATTCGAGGAATTATAACTTATCAAATTATATTTAACAAAATAAATTTTTAAAAAAATATCCATATTTTCGTAAATTTTTAGATACAATATCTTAATTTTAGGAGGTACCAGTTCCTTCGAATCACTCAAAAATTCAGATTCAGTACAGTTTATCACTTTTTAAAGGTTGAAGGTTAAGCTTAGAAAGGTCAGTTGTAATACTATTTATAAACACTATAATACTGACCTCTGATACAATTGGTGAAAATAAGAGTTTGAGTTAAATCCAAATAACGAAAACCATAAAGTTTAAAATTTTAAATATATTAAAAATTCAATCAATAATATTAATAATCAAAAAAAATCATAGAATCAGTACGAGAAAGATTACTTTTTAGAAGATAGCATAAAATTTAAAATGTAAAATAATAGTGATAATTTTCATAATCACTGTTGAAAGGTATTTTGTAAACACCTTTTCTTATCATTAATTGTTAATAATTAATTAATAAATAAATACCAAACAGCCCTCTTTAATTACTTTTTAATTAAAAGATATTTAATTCATCGAAGTTATCCCTTCAAGAGGATTCTGATAAATTTTAAAATACCGTGAAAATACAACGCTATTATTTGATACACCAATAAGTAAAATCAAGTCCAAATTTAAGCATCACTTTTGAATTAAAAAAAATACAATTTTAAAAACAAACACTACGAATTTTTGGTAAACATTCCATGAAAATAAAACTCATCATACATAATTTTTCAACAAAATTATACTTTAAATTATTTACAAAACTATTCTCATCTTTAGTGTATATTAAAACGAACTTCTATTAAATACAAGAGTTAGTTATTTAATTTTCATACATATCCTTAAAATCATTTCATCTAGTTCTTAATCAAAGAACTAATTTTATTTCCATGCAGTTATATTTATACATAAGTAATTGATTTCTAAATAACATATTATCAGTGATAAATGTGAAAACATGCAGTTAATATTATAAAGTCTTTCAAATAAAGCATTTCAGATTTCGTAGAATGAAGTATCCATGAAACAAATTTTAAATTATTACCTTCAAGAACGCTTTTTTAAAAGCTGTACGATAAAAAGAACACATAAAAAATAATAACTGTGAGAAAGGAAACATTATTTCAGTATATTAATTTTAGCATTTTAATAAATTTATAGGATTAAAAAAATTCCATCATATATAAAAACCAAATATCCCAGATGTTTTCATCAGATATATTCAGATTATTTGATAATTAGTGAAAATATGTCTTACCGATTAATCTAACACTCAATTCTTAAGTGTTTTTTTTTCTTTCTACAGAAGCAGAGATCCATAAAAAATTCATTAATCCCCTTAATTAAAAACTATGGTAAAATTAAAAGATTTCTTAATACATCTGATAAAAAAATGAATCCTTTAATTTATAACTCCACAAACTCAACCATATCGTCTGAGTTATTTCAAATCTAGCACACCTCTATTCTTAAAATATCGTCTGTCTTAACCCCTCAACCCTCACGTCGGATGATTCTGGGAACAGAACCCACACATATTTCACTCCACATCCACCAAAACGTTCTCTTCTGTCAAAACAAGTGGGCGCTTCACATTGATGTTGGCTACGCCCCCCACCCCACACCACAAATCCATCGGAATGAAAATCAACTTACCTTTTTAATCGCCGGCGAAGATGAAAGGGGGGTGGTCCGGTTAATCTCAGACGACAATGACCATCGCCAAACGATCTCACATAGCCCCTCGAGCTCCCCAAACAGCAGCACTCTGCCTCCCTTGGAACAAAAAATCGCAGACCGTGCCTCCCATCGTTTTCCAGGGGCTGCTCCGGATGGGGCGCAGCGACCACGGCGCAGCTTGTCCTGGAACACGCGCGCCAGCGGTGGAGAGCGGATGACATATCGGTGGATGATCCGTTCGCCTGACCTCGGCAAGCCGGGCCAATTCTATCAGCTGTTGGAGAATCCTTCCATAGAATCTTCTGCCCCACCTTTTATAAGAAATGAAAATAATGATTTTTAAAACGATCCAATTGGCGTTATAGAGTAACGATAAGAAAAAGGCAAAAAATTTTGAAAACCTTATAAATACTATTTCTACAGTTACGAAGCTTTTAAATAAATTATAAAAATAACAAACCCAACATCTTTGATTTGTAATATGCAATAAAATATTAATCTGAAATTTTGTATATATATATAGTTTTCACAAATAAACATAAATCTCAAAGCAGCATTTTCAATTTGGTACCGAGACTTCACAGAAGTGTATAAATAATTTTTTTTTAATATTGGGTGTCAGTTTGATAAAAATATGCGTACAAAATTGTTTTAAAAATATTATTACAATAAAAAATTATTTTAAATGCAATTTTTTTGGCAAAGAATGAAAAAAAAATGACGTATTACCAAAACATTTTCCTTTTATTAAAATTTTTTTCTATATTAATAATATTTTGCCTATAAATAGCCAGGACTTTTCTATACCGGGGATGAACTACGATTTCTTAAATATGCAATTTAGAAGTAGATTTATTCATATTTCATTATACCACAGAGTAGAGAAATTTTAACAAAAAACATCGGTTGTTATTTCAACTGTAAGTAATTCTGAAAACAATAAGAATTTTTCAAAAATCCTACTTGAGGCTCTGCAGAAAAGTCTTAGCTATCTATAGGCAAAATATTATAATTCTATAGAAACTTTTTTTTTCATAAACGGAGAATGTTTTGAAAATATATTTTTTTTTTCATTTTTTTTCCAAAAGAATACATTTAAATAATTTTTTATTCTAACAATATTCTAAAAAGAACATTCTATGTATATTCTAATTCAACTGACAATAAATATCAAAGATACATCCATTTATACTCCTTTTAAAAAGTACGGCTCCGAATGTAGTCAGTTGTCAAGCTTTATTTTCAGAACAACGAATATAAACAAAATTAAAGATTACAAAATATTTCCACGTAAAATAAATTACAATTGATTCCTAAAAAACTGCTCACCTTGATTAAATATTGTTACAGAGGACAAATAGTTTATTATATTACTTTTACTATCAATTCTTTTTCGTAACTAAAGTTTATTTGTTCCTTTAAAACGTGTTTTTTTTTAATTAAAACATAACATTTCTCTGATTTTATATCAGTTGTACATTTGCGTAGACAAGTTCAGGGATTAACAGGGTCAATTGGAAAAAAAAACATAACGGGTTCAATTCACATGACGTCATAGCCACATGATAATGATAACCACATGTTCTAGCCAATCAGTTCAAAAACTCATGTGACGTCATAGTCACATGATAACCACATGTTCTAGCCAACCAGTTCAAAAAATCATGTGATAATGATAACCACATGTTCTAGCCAATCAATTCAAAAACTCATGTGATAATGATAACTACATGTTCTAGCCAATCAGTTCTAAAACTCATGTGACGTCATAGTCCCACGATAAAAGTTCATGATCTTCGTTGATGCCAACTTTTGATCCTTTTAGAAACTTTCTCTTAAGAAATACAAATTTGTCGACAACAATAATGCATTTATGTAAACAAAAGACATTTTGAAAGTAAATGCGCAAAATAAATTTGTTTTTAATTTTAAAATATTTTGAAGAAATTTATTTTTTATAACATTTGAACATTTTTACCCAATTATACAGCTGGAAATTTTACCTAAGTCTCACAGGTACAATTAGTTTGATGTCTGCTTTGAATTCAATGGAGAACACGCGTTTATCTTTATCACGTGACCAACATGGATATGATGATAGGTGCCCATTGATAGGCACCCATTGATAAAGAGTGTAGAATGAAATCCTACCTACAAAATGAAGTAAATATAATTCAGAACAAAAATTTTACATATCAGAAAAAAATAACAATCTGATAGTTGAATTAAAATTTTCCAATAACTGACACTCGAAATTACAATATGGCTATGCCTCTTTTCCCACACTCCCTACTGTTGAAGTAGTGACGGGTTCTATTCGCGCCCTTTCACTAATCCTCTAAAGGAAAAGTACTTTTTTAACTGTTGTTTGAGGTTAAAACAGCCTTCCATAGAGAGAATTTTATTTTATGTTAATTTCAGTGTGAGCAAAGTGAATGTTAGAGTTAGTCCTTTGGCTGCTATAAAAGTGAGATTTATGAAGTGACTATACAAAGCTCTTGGTACACTTGGAAAAGAAAGGTTTAAACCAGAATATCCAGTTGACCCGGGCGAGACCTGGAAAATACTGTTTCATCGGATTACACTCAGTTAAGTGCTTAATTATTTGTCTTGAGTATTTAGGGTGGCCATTTAATTTGAATGCTTCTCCGGTTAATAACTTTGCTTGATAGTAAATTAAGGGAACTGGGATGAATCTTTACGCGACCTTCACACTAATTCTCTTGGGGGGAATCTTTGGGCTAGCATTCGCGTTAATTCACAGCCATCCCTCTCAAGAAGAAACCTTGATATGGAGATTAGTTTGTCTATATAAATTCAGGGTTTTGTAATTGTAATGGAGAATGAGCGGGGAAACTGTTGAGGCGTTACGAAGGTGATATTTAGTTGATTTTCACAACTTGAGTTAAGAACGGAGTTTGCCACTGTACTAAATTAATGGATTGGGAATTTATAGTCTAAAATAGATTAGGTTAAATTAAAATGATTACTTGCGCTTGTTCACTTAGGGTTTATTACTTTCTTAAAATCACTCCTAGGGCATCCTCTTGTGGTTTAATTTGTGGTTGATTAGTGTGCTTTAATAATAATAAAATAATAATTATTATGGAAGTTTCTGGTCATGCTTTGTTTCCTCCCACACCCTTAGGTAGGCAGGACTGTGAGGGAGCGACTTCAAGGGGAAGTCACTCACAGATCCAAATAAACTTACTTACTTACTTTTATAACAATCTCTGTTCATTTGGTGTCCCAAACTTCACCTGCGACCTTAGGGTCGCGACAAAATTACTATCTAAAAATACGTAGGTATCGAAAATGTAAAGTAACAATAGCTCTGATGGGTGTGCAAATTACACGTATGGATAAAAATCCCTCTGTAGATAATTAAGATAATCGCAACATTCGAATCGAATAGGGGGGGTAGATGGCGATGGTTCACTAGTTACATGATTTATTCTCAGTTAAAAAGTGGCTGCTGATGGCAATACGATTGAAATAAGAAGCATGATCCAGTGTTTGCATTTAAAGAAAAATTATTCAGCTGAAATTCATCAGCAATTAGTATAAATGTATAGTACAAGTATTGTCACGAAAACCGGTGTGGTTTCTGAATTTGGTGCACAGATGTGCGAGTCGAAGAAATAATGTTTTCAGTGAGAGGTATTGGACCACCTTTCATACATTTCCGACCTCAAACCAAGTGATATTCCTTTCATTGGACCTTTAAAGAAACACTTGGGAGGTCAGCATTTCAGAATCGATGCTGAGGTTCAGCAAGCGATTTTTGACATGATTGCTCAACTTGCAATGCTTTCTATGATGTTGGTTTCGAAGGTTTAGTGTACCGATGCAACAAATGCCTCGACAAGTATGGTGAGTTTGTAGAGAAGTAATATGTACTGGTGCCTTCCTGCATTGTATATATTTATATACTTTATTTCCTGAATAAACGTTTGCTCTAAATGGGCTTGTTTACTTACTTTTTGAAACCCTAATGTACGCTGACTTCGCATTCCAATTGTTCTATAAATATGAGTCATCGTGACTTTTTTCCTCTTTTTTTTTTTTTTTGGACTGAAATTCTCTTAAAATATTTGCTGTTTTCTCATTTATTTAATATATAAGTAGAAATGTGTGTTTTAGTATATTTGTTTATCTACTTATACCTTAATTTAACCATTGATGGATTTAAGTCTTAAAACATACGTTACGAAAACGAAAAAATTCTCTTAAATCATTAAAGGGTTAAGTTAAAGTAACAAAAAATTAATTACCTCCTTTGATGTACTGTAATAATTTGAATGAAATGAGAAATCCAAGAAATGAAATATTGAAAACAGACTACTATTCAGAATTATAAGACTGTTATGATCCCGCCATTTTTACATTCATGTTTAAATTAGTTCTTTTTATTTTAATTTCGTCATCGCATATACTGGGATTAAAAGATTTTGTCATTGCAAATTAATAATTGTATCCTGCTTTTACCAGTAATAAATTTAAAGTTCACAAAAAATTACCGCAAAAACAAAAAAAAAATCCTCTTGATGTTTTAACTCGAATAAAATTAAAGAAATATATACACACTAAGCATCTTTGAATACTATTTCTTGATACATAAGAACTATTTAAATAAAATCAAAAATACAAGAAATGGCACATATGTGTGTGAACATTTTTTTCAGAACCTAAAGACAACCGTACTAACAACATTTCTTGACACCGCGTTCAAGTCCATTTTACTCTTAACTTCATTACTGGCCCGTTTTAAGATTATAAGATTTTGATGTTGCTCTGAACTGAAATTATCATTTCTGTTTCAAATTCTATAAATAAGGCTGAGTTTTTCGGAGATATATGTGGGTGAGCATTTTTCATATTTATGTAACTAGAAATTTGAGGATAATTAAGTTACGTCATTTATAATTTTAACCTCAGAACAAAATTTCATTTTCAAAAACGTCTTGTATCACTTTTAAAAAAGTCATTTGGGTTATTTTAGCAGGTAAATAATTAATTGCCACTTCAGAGTTTAAGAATAAGATGTAATATTTGAAGGTCACTCAAGTAACTTAAATGTTCTGCTTTAAATTACATTTACATTACTTAGAAATATATTCTTGCATAAATCAAACTCTTTTTTTAAATTCGTTTCGACTGCCCTGATATGAAAACTCCTTTATATACCAGTGCTTCTCAAACTTCCAATATTTACAACCCAATTTTCAATCACAATTTTCTTCGTGCCCCCCTCCATACAATAATAATGTTTCGAATTCAATAATAATGTACTTTGACGCAAAGCTACTACACGACCTTAATTATACACGTACAAATAATCAATATAAGCATTAATTTTTTTATATATCATTTTGTACATGATAAGCCCATGGGGTTACTAGTAATTATTAAACTTGTTCTTAAATTGGTATTGTTAAACTAATTATCGAATACATTTTGCTGTACTTTTACATTTATAAATATATTATAACAGTGTAAATGTGTATTTTATTTTTAATTATGTCATAATGTATTTTGTTTCGCTTACTTTCAGTTAATAAATAATATTTTAAAATAATGTTTTTATTTTAGACATGCTCGCGCCTTCCTCGTTTGGTTCTCACGCCCCACAGTTTGAGAAACGCTGCTTTAGACATTTACAAAGGGCCTTAGAAAGAATACTGTCTTCCGAAAGTTATGGTACAGCTACTCATTTGTATCCAATTTGAAGATAAATTAACATAAAAACATAAAATTTCTAAGAATTATGCTTTCAACAGTGGTTTGTTGCACTTTAAAGAATTTAACTTCAGCCATGATTTACAAATAAGGAAAAATAATTTGTCTGCACCCATTGTTAAACCATACTTTTTTAAAGGGAAAAAATTAATAAATTGGCTTTAAAAAGAAAAAGTATCTACCCCTTCTTGTATATATATATGTATGTTGAGACAAATATTATTCAACTAATGGCCTCTCAAGCCAAGTGAGTTAATAAACAAACAGAAATTTAATAAAATTATAGAATATAATTTGTAAAATAATTCATTTTTAAAATGAATTTTATAACTTTATATTTATACATTTGTAATATTAGGAATTTGTATTTTATGTAAACTAATTTTTTTACTGTGTATTGTAAATCTGGAAGCAATTTCCTTGTAACATTCTTCAGTTTACCGGATTGGCAACAGTCCGCATTTTGGCATCAGACTAGTTGCAATGTTTTGATGTTGGCTCAGCTAAGCCTAATGGAATAAAAATTATTCTTCGAATTCTTTTCGCGAAATTTACATACTTTAACGTTATAGAACGAAACGTTCCATAACATATATATACAATGCATTATTGGCAGTCACTTTTCAAAATATCAACACAATTGTTGAAAACGAGTAGGGTAATTCCCATGTATAGAGAAAACTCTTATTCTGATATACAAGTTGATTCATAATTAATGTGACCAAATTTAAAATCATATAATTATTTATGGTAAATTTTAATCGCTTTATTCTTAGTTTTATTTTTAAAACATGAATCGTTTAAATTACCAATCTAACTATTTTTATTAGTGGGAGTAAATTATGGCTTCAAAATTAGATCCTCAAATGTGAAAAAAAAGCTTTTGAGAAGAATGGTTGCTCAAATTCTGTTCTGAATGAAGCATTTAAAAATCGAGGAAGACATTTTTCTAATGGAATACTATCTGAATTTCGAAAAGAAGAGCGCAATGAAAATTATGATTGAAAATTGGGTCACAGATATTGAAAGTTTGAGAAGCACTGTTTTGATGCACGTTAACAGATGGCGGAAATGATTTAATGCACTTGGATGGCATGTTCTTCTTCTAAAGCATAAGTTCCCAACCTTTTTTGAACTGGCGCCCCCTTTTCTAGTAAATATTTCGATACCGCCCCCTTTTTTAGTGAATATTTCGATACCGCCCCCTCACACTCTAGAGAAATAAGAGAGTACATTTTACATGGTGAAAATAAGAGTCAAGTTTTAAAAAATATCCTATTACAATAGAATATATTTTTTAATTTAATTTTTTCTCTAAAGCCCCAATTTTTTATTTGCGAATCTGAAATAGCTATAGGCACAAATATCTTTAAATGTGTGTAATATTATATATTTTAGTCATAGCTAGGATATATTATTGGAATTGAAACGCTACTGAATTTCTTCATTTAAAAGAGTGGAATAAAGATTTTAGCTTACCTGTTATAAAGACAGGTAGGGGTTTTGATGATACGAAGTAATTCATAATAAACTATTGCTTTCAAAATAAATATAAATCGACAGTTTCAGCCTTTAAAGAATCACGTTAATTTCTGGTTAACATATTTAATTATGTTACTTGCATAATATACGTAATAAAATGCAGTGGACGAAACATTTTTCCTACTCTTCACAAACAAAGACAACCCGTGCATTATAGAAATTAAAAAGCACTATATCATTCAATTTAATGCAGGTCGGAATGTAATGTAATCTTTAAATCTTTCATCCACTTCCCGAACTAACGAAATATGTCAATTTTCGTACGCATGTGATATAAAAATGATTTAAATACATACAATCAACATAAGGTAAACAGTATTAAAGGTTACTTTTGTTAGTAAATCAGCGTGTTTTTTTAATCTTTTTTGGTTAATCTGCCCAAACCCCTCCGTGTCATCTCAACGCCCCCTAATTTTCTTTGGGTTTTTTACTGCCCCCTTGAAAGCCTCCAACGGCCTCAAGGGGGCGTTATCACCCACGTTTAGAACCGATGTTCTAAAGCATCGTTGATTTGTTTACTTTGCAATTTATGAAAGCACAAACTCACCGAAAGCGTGAAAGTTCCATTCCTCCTCCTTCCTATTTGGTGGGAAACTGGTCCTCAAAGTCGCCAACAATGAACTAACTGCTACACACAGCCAAAAGTTTTCAAAATGAAGGAAATGTAAACAAGACTAAAAAAAGACAGACTATTTTTAAGAAAGAGCAAGAAGACGTGTTAAAGGAGAAAAAAATTACATGAAATTCTAAGCAGAATGTTTGATATCAGATTCTTGGCTATGACCACAGAGAAAATGACACCAGTGCCAATAGAGGCAACTTTTTAGAATTGGTGCATCTAACATTCTAAAAAGTGCATTCTGTTCTCCAAAAACATTTAGTAAGAATAAAAATGGACAAAAAACTTTACTTTCGTACATGTCACCAGTAATTCAAAAAGAATTTATTTGAATTTTAGAGAACCAGGTTTGTTAAAGAATCATAGGTCAAGCTCAAAAAGTGAAGTATTAATCGATGATGCCTAATGATACCCCGGATATTTCTTTCAAAGATAAAAACAAGTCAAGTCTTACGATACGCGATGTTTGAGAATTGGTAAATACAAATAGTATAATTCTTTAAAGATTTCATTGAAACGAAAAACAAAACAGC
This sequence comes from Trichonephila clavata, assembly GCA_019973975.1. Taxonomy (NCBI): domain Eukaryota; kingdom Metazoa; phylum Arthropoda; class Arachnida; order Araneae; family Nephilidae; genus Trichonephila; species Trichonephila clavata. Next base: position 42,903 of record BMAO01023301.1, on the reverse strand, counting down.
GGAAGGTGCTAGTGGGAGAATACTTAGTAAAGATATTATGAATAGTATAGAGAAAGGTGTAATAATGCTCCTGAAATGGCCAGAAGACAGATAGGTGGGCAACAACCGATAAAATTTTCAATCCTAATACCGAATTCGTGCCTTGCGCAAACTATTCATGGGACCTAGTCTGCTTGCATACGGCTTCGGTGAGACTGAATTCGATGACTTTCTTCAGGAAATTTGAATGTTGCTATGTTTTTAATTTTCAATGTCCATACACCGATGGAAAGACTGATTGCTGCTGCAGGCAAGGCTGCTGTTGGAAGAAGGTTCAGATAAAAGTTGGAGTGCAAGAGGTGATGCAGTAAGCACAACGCGAAATCATATCGAAATTTTGACAACGCTTAAGAAGCTCGCGTAAATAAACGAGTGCTTGAACAGGAACTTTACTAGTCACAATGTAATCATTTTTGTACAACCGGTGCTATGGGAAGGGAATGATTCCCAAAGCTATTTGCAAATGGAGGGACTTAACGTGCATCAGTGTGCTGAGAAAATAAGCAACTTACATACGATATTAAAAGAGAAACTAGAGGAATCCATTGACAAGGCTTTAAATTAGTTGCAATAGACTGAGAACGAACTTACAAATTCTTGCTCACCGGGATTTTTAAAATTTGTTTTGAGTCCAAACCTGAAGAGGATTACTTAATATAGCTGTATGAGAATATTCCTCACAACTCCCAAAAGTAACGCCAGTTGTGAGTTTTCTCTAAATCTGTGGTCTTCAAACTGTGTTCCACGGAACCCCGGGGCTCCACGAGGCACACCCAGGGGTTACTTGAGTAACAATAACGTGTACGCAAAATGGATTCGCTTTCTCTATGAAGTTTGTACACCACTAAAATTAAAAACTCATCCCTGTCATTAAGAAACTGAAAATTTTATTTTTACATAATAAGTTTATTTTGCGATACTTTTTAAACTTTTATTATAATACAAAAAAAGAATATTAAAATGTTGTATTTTATATATTATCTACTAGATCTTTTATTGTTTACTATCCCGGGTTCCACGAGATAATTCTTTACTCGTTGGTACAATGTCTTGCAAAACTAAACAGTTTTCCTATGGAAAATGCACCATTTACCATTTGTTGAAAAAACAGCTACAATAAAGGAGTGGGAGCACCTTATAAACCTATCAACAGATTCGGTGTTAAAACTCTAAATTGAGTAAGAACAGCTCCTAAATTTGATGTTTCAAATTTATGTAAAATAAACAATATTTCTCTAAACATTTTAATGTCATTCAGAACAATGTGTATAGGTGAAAATATTTCCCACCGTAAGTGGCTGCAAAAACAAAGTTTATAAATAAATTAAGCTCAGAATATGTAACACGATTGGAGTTAATTTCAATAGGCCTAGAGTCCCAGTCCCATGTCCCAGTTACTAAATATAATGCACAGGTGACACTTCAATCACAGATTAATATTATTAATGACTAAACTATATTAAAAGTAGATTAAGTTTTTTAATAAGAGCTGCAATATTTTTATTAATTGCCTTTACAAGAAGTACCTATAATATGTTGATCTACTTTAAATATTATTTTAAGAAATATATTTCTAAATGGCTTGTGGAATAAAGTTCCTCGAAAATACTTTCTAGTTCTAAGGGTTCCACGAAAACACCTTCTATAGTTCTAGGGGTTCCACTAAAACACCTTCTGTAATTCTAGGGGTTCCACGAAAACACCTTCAAGTTGTAGGGGTTCCGTGAGTTTAAAAAGTTTGAAGACCACTGCTCTCTCTCTCTCTCTGTCTAAACTGAAACTGATTAAAGATCTACAACGTCCACGCTGATATTAAAAAATCTAGCTATTCTGGTAATCGAATAAGCGATACAAATTAACATTGCCGAAATGTATTTAATGGTTTTTATTGTAAAAATAAAATTTAAAAAAAAAACCACCAGAATAAAACAAGTTTAAAAAAGATGCTTTATCTTCAATCCGTTTGAAATAGTGCTAAGAGTATCAGAGATTTTTTGCTCAATATCGAAAATAAATAAAGTGAGCTGCTAATTTAGAATTCGCACTGGTTGGCAAAAATTTAATCTACCCCTCTATGCTAGATGCTTCTGAAACGGTCTTACTACCATTATAAAGACGATGCAAGAAGGCTAAAAACATGGGAGTCTTAGCGTTTGACACAAAAGGGCTGTGTCTTTTAGTTCCTTATGCGATGTTGTGACTACATATTAATATTATGATCTTCATTTGTATGAGTTTGGGCTGTTATGGATGTATACCATGTATGCTTATTGTTTCCTATCAAAAGTAAATCCTTTGTGTTTACTAGAGAGTACTAGAATAAATTACGATTTCCCCTGAAAGAAACTGCTTGTTGATTGCGTAGGCCCTTTCTGCATTTAAAAGATGATTAATCATGTAACAATGTACATAACTAAATTTACATTAAAATATGTGATTGAAACTCGATAACTGAAGTGAAAAATCCTTTACTAAACTTTTTTTTTCTCTAAAGGGCTGCAGGTTCAAGTGTAGTATAGGGGGCCTTTGGAATTGACTATTTTTCTTTTGATTTGGCGATTTTTATACAGATATTATGGTGAGAAAAAGAATTCATTCTGGCTTCCGGACATTTTTAGTAGTAGTAGACAAGTAGAGTAGCTTGGCGATCGATTTTGGTAGCTAAAAGAAATTGACATCGCCAAGGGCCCCCCTATACTACACTTTAAGCGGGCTGCATGTTTGCATCTAAGCCTTTGCAGTCTCGCCAAGTCCTCAAATGTGAGAGCTATTTCATGGTGGCACCATCTAGGGGTGGTTCTCGTTATCAAAAATCGCTAGCAAATTTTAATTTTAATTCAAATTCTAGTGGGATGCTAATTAGTCGGAATCTAGTTTAATTTGCTGAGAGTCCAAGAGCCAAATTGATCCTCAAGGTATCTTCTACATGCCACATAATCATACGACATGCGTGCCTACGATTTTCGCATCCAGAAAATCTATCGACTCCAGCTGGAATCGAACCCGCATTCTTTGGGGGGGGGGGGCACGCCACCTCTAACCCACCGAGCCGACTCTTAACTCTAAACTTCTTTTTTTTAAAATCTAAATATTTATTTATAATAGGTATGATAAATGATGTTGGCCATTTTCTTTTAATTATAAATATCCATTAATATTCGTTTAAAAAGGGAAATATGTTGATTCCGTTTTAAAATTAAACTGCCATAATTAGTGTTAAATAAATGATTTTGGAACCAATATATATGAATATAAGAAGGGTTATAATTAATTTTATCTTTAACAGTAAAAAAATCTCGTACTTTTTCTATTGATTTTTTTAAAAAAAGAAAAAAGTTGCTATGAGGAAAAATGTAAGTATTTCATGCCATCTCTTCCCAACATTTCACAAATAACATTTAAATAAACACGAGCTTAGGACTTATACGTTTAACTGAAAACAAGAAACTACATTAAAGATGATAATAAATTATGTCTTTACTTAATTTCTATTTTTTGGGAAGTAATTCATTTTTAAAATGCTAAGCTATATATCTTTACATATTTTTTTTCTTTTTTGCAAATTTCGTTCTTGGTCATTAATCACTGTAATGAAATAGAATGATTTTCAGATAAATACGATAATTTTCGAAGAAATTATATATTTTAGAAATATCTATTTATTAAAAAAGCAATCTCTTAATGTATGTTCATTACTTGATTCCTTTCTTCTGCACCAGTTGTGTTATTTTAGATACAGATCTTTATTTTTATAATGCATAAAAAAAGAAACAACGAAAAATTGGAAGATTTTCAATTTTCTTATTTGTTCTTAAAGTTCTACTACTCTAAGAAATCGTTTCCATTTAGATACTCTACGAAATCTCCTTAAATCTATTTTCAAAATGGATATTAGAAATCAATTTTCAGATGATGAATGAAGATGTGGAAAAAAGTATGTGTATTGAAGCAAATTATTGATTACCTTTCACATTTCTGCTGAATAACACCACATTTAAGAACTAGAACATGTTTTGTTTAAAAAGAACCTTTTCAAATATTCCTTAACAGATTATAAAATATACGTTATTTTCTGTTTGTGTATGACTCTGATTATGATAAAACTAATTATGCAAGTAGAAATAGAATTCAGTGTAAAAAGCCGCATTTGGCATATATTAAACATACTCCGAGAATTTGGAGCCATTCTATCATTTGTAGCGGTATCATCTATATAAGCCATTAATAGCCTCCCGACTAAAGTGACTATTTTGGTCTAGTGGTATGTTACATGCTTACGGAACCGAAGGTCACGGGTTCTATCCTCCTACATAGGAGATCCTGGTTGACCTAAGAAAAAGCGTAACCTTCTGAGCTATCGTGGTGCATCTACCCGCAAAAAGAGCAACCAAAAACTCGTCAGACTCATTTGACGCAGCAAACAAACTCGTTAGACTCATTTGACGCAGCGAAGTCACCCGACTCATGTGACCCAACCCCTCCAATCAACTGCAACAACTCATACGCTTGCCATAACAACTATATCGTTCGTTCACCTATTCACCGACTAACTGGTGGGGGAGTATGTAACGGTATCATCTATATAAGCCAGTAACAGCCTCCGGACTAAAGTGATCATTTTGGTCTAGTGGTATGTTACAGGCTTACAGAACCGCCACTTTACATTTAAGATCATGATGATGTGTCCATGATGGGATCAAATCATATAGTACCATGGGCACAGATGACTGTTCTGGTAATATATTCAATATTATCCACATACGTGATTATGCAAATTAAGTTTACTATATAAATTCTGTATTTGCGAGTTTTGAGAGTTAGTGAGTGTAGGATCGCGAGTTATTGCAGTGCGGATCCAAATTTATAAAAGTGTGTATTGAAGATTTCACAGTGAGGATCAATCGTATTGGATTTGATACCGTCAGGTATTAGTGTTCAAGGCCTCAACTGTAAGATTGCTGCTTCACAAGATTACACAGGTATTGTGAGCATTCTTAAAATAGAAATTAGAGAATAACTTGTTAAAGCGCGAAGGAGTTGAAATTGAGCTTGTATAGGTTATCGTAGAAATTAGTTGAGGGTCCGTAACTATTATCCCCGGGCTAATTGGTCTCACCTTCGTGCTCTTAGTATTTCAACAATCTTAATTGGATTATTATTGTGCTCGCTTGATATTTTGTGACAGTAAAATAGTTAGAGGGAATCATGTCGATTGATTATTCAGTTCTCCCCACACATCTAGCCGGGTCCGAGGGTAGACAAGGGGGAGTAGAGGGAAGTAGGAATGATCCTACATTACAACCTCCATTTAGATGTCTCTGGAGGGTTGCTTTTGAGTCACAAAAAAATGACGAGACCTTTATTCTGTTCAAAATAGGGTGAGTCTCATATAGATCAAGAGCTTCAATTATCGCCCAAAGTTCACAAGAAGCAATGGCACCAGAACCGATCACTCGTGTGTAGGTTGCATTCCTTGGAGTGGTCATAAATACCCCCGAACCTCCATTCAAGAATGTTTCATTAGAAGAATCGTCTATATAGGGAGACACAAAAACATCTTTTGGATACTTATCAATAGTCTTGAGCCCTTTTGCTTTGATGACATTAGTAGGCTCACCTTTAGCTCATGGCTCTAATAGATTTGTTACAATTGTGACGTTCTTAGGAAACCCATCACAGAAAAAATTTGTTGTGTTCAAGGGTGTTCTAATTTCGTGAGTGAATATTTACGTCGCACTGATTAGCAACACGAGGGTTTTTGGCGACGGTCCGCGTAATTTTGAACCAATGTTAAGTGACGCGGATGACACCTGAGCTGGCACCCCCTCTCCTAACTACCACACAACACCACACCAACGGGAGGACGTTTGAGCTCTCGACAGATTTAACGTGAATCGCTCCCCTACACGGCGGATCTTTAGTGGTACTAAGATCGAACTCATGACACGCGAGCCATGATCCGATGCCTAGACCACTCGGCCACAGCGGCCGTGGTGTTCTAATTTTACTATCTTTTTAATCTTGTGTTACTATTATAATTTTCAAATGTCCTCTTAGCAATATGCTCCGGCATACGAATTCTAGCCCTGCTTGTAAATTTGATAAAATAATATCTTATTTTCTCATGGCTATCAAGGCCACACTCTTTTAAGGCCTTTAAATTGTTAGCAGAAGACACTGCCCCAACAATGACCTGTACAGCTCATTGTTGGGACACTGTCCTCTGCTAACAACTTTTTCTCTCGCCTTTGCCAAATATGAGTCTGAACTCAATGTGGAACACATTTTCAGATCAGAGGAAAATGTTTCAATTTTCATGAAAATTCGCAATATTATAAGCTTATATACACTTTTTATCTATTTATATTTACAAAATTTGAAAGCATTCCGTAAATAAGCACAAAAATTTTCCTTTAACGTGTTAAGTGGAACATTCATTTAACTTTATGGTTCAGGAGAAGAAATTTGGAACACAACTTTTTTGTAACAGAGAAATGACTCAATTCGGATACAAATGTGAGAAGTGAAGTAAAATATACTACTCTTTTTGTAGGAATTTGTTATTTAAATTCATGTCTGAAGAAAATTGTACTTTTATAACTGAAAAAAATTCTGCTTTTAGGTCCTATTCTTTGATATTACTGAGTGAGTGAATATTAATGTCGCACTATTCAGCTACCGGAAGGCTTTTGGCGACTGACCTCGTAATTTTGAACCATGGTCAAATGAAGAGGAGGACACCAAAGTTCTGAAACGGGACGCGAAACCAAAGTTCCACACAGACGGGAGGACATATTTAACGTACATCGGCCATCTCTGCACGGCGGGTCTTCATAGGCTCTAGGTTCGAACTCATGACATGCCGACCACAAGTCCGTTACCTTGATCACTAGGCTACCGTATCCACTTAACATTACAGAAAAGCAGCTTTGACCCTTTCTGGATTATGCGATTTAAAACTCCATTAAAAATTCATATAAAATCATTATTGTAATAAAATACGCCGAAATTCATAATTTATAATCGTTCCAAACTCAGACGACACACCGGTGTGGTCATGGGACTTAGAACAAGGAAAACGGGATATCACATATGATACCGTGTTCACTGAAGGGATGACATATATGTGATCATGGTCCTAAACGGGTTAAGGGAGTGAGTGTTTATTAATGGACTATAAAGCAACACTAGGGCATGACTAGTCATTTTAAAACACTAGTCACTAGTCATGATAAGTCAAGTAACAGCACTAGTCACTTGAACCATGGTTAAGGGAGGTAGAACTTCTACATCACCCCGGATTTCACGACTCATTAGTCATGACTAGTCAAGTAACAGCACTAGTCACTTGAACCATGGTTAAGGGAGGAAGAAGAACTTCTACATCACACCCCTAGATTTCACTAGTCACTAGTCATGACTAGTCACTTGAACCATGCTCAAGGAGGAAGAAGAACTTCTACATCGCCCCAGATTTCACTAGTCACTAGTCATGACTAGTCAAGTAACAGCACTAGTCACTTGAACCATGGTTAAGGGAGGAAGAAGAACTTCTACATCACACCCCTAGATTTCACTAGTCACTAGTCATGACTAGTCACTTGAACCATGCTCAAGGGAGGAAGAAGAACTTCTACATCGCCCCCAGATTTCACTAGTCACTAGTCATGACTAGTCAAGTAACAGCACTAGTCACTTGAACCATGGTTAAGGGAGGAAGAAGAACTTCTACATCACACCCCTAGATTTCACTAGTCACTAGTCATGACTAGTCACTTGAACTATGCTCAAGGGAGGAAGAAGAACTTCTACATCGCCCCCAGATTTCACTAGTCACTAGTCATGACTAGTCAAGTAACAGCACTAGTCACTTGAACCATGATCAAGAGAGGAAGAAGGAACTTCTACATTCACTCCCTCAGACAGATTTAGCTCGCATAGAACCTTCTACACGGCGGATCTTTTGTGGCACTATGTGTTGAACTTACGACACACCAGCTATAAGTCTATCAATAGCCGGAAGTTAACAAGGGAATAAAAATGTAAAAATGTTTAATCTTTTTTTTCATTTACGACAAACCTTTCTTATTATTAGTATAGACACGATACTCAAACTTTATCTCTAACCCATTTGTCCAAGCTTTGAATGATCAATATCAAATTAAATATGTGTGAGGAGACATATTATTTAACCCTACTCCATTAAATAAGGATTATAATGAGTCTTACTCCTCTTGTGATCTCTAGACAGTAGACTTCTAATAGAGGGATTATTTGGTTAGTGGTTTTTTAATGAACCACAAAGGGATATTAATTTAAGGGATAGAAGCAATAAAGAGATAAGATATAGAAGGGTATTAATTAAAGCTTCATAGACGATTAGAGTTGGAAAAAATAATTTTCAGTTGCAAAATTGCGAAATAAAATATTAAAATAATCACAGTGTGATATTTTACTATGCGATAAAAATACATTCTTAAAATACTTTTCATTTTAAAAAACATAAATCGCAAGGAGTATTTAAAAAAACATTTTGGGGAAACTGAGGGAAATAAAATCGAAAACCAATAATAAGCACTAAATCTGTTATACTACTAATTTTAGTTACATAACAACTATCAGGCTTGAATTGTATGGACCTTTCATGAATGAGTGAGAGAGGGAATTTTTAAGTCGCACTATTCAACTGCTCGAGGGCTTTTAGCGATGGACCTCGTCATTTTGAATCATGGTCAAGTGACGAGGACGATACCTGAGCTGTGTGTGGCAACCCCCTCTCGTAACTTTCACATCACACCAATGGAAGGACGTTTGCGTCTCGACATATTTAACGTGCATCGGCTCCCTCAGCACCTCGGGTCTTCAGCGGGACAAGGCTCGAACTCACGGCACACAGGTTGCGAGTTTGTTACCTTGAGTTCTAGGCTAACGCAGCCCTGGACCTCTCTAGCAGAAATCTTTATACTGGTCCCTTTCTTGTGCTTGATTTTTTAAGTGTCTACAGACTCATGGAACTTGCATGAATTTGTCAGTTTCCAGAGGATTAGCAACAACACAGCAACAGGACCACTTAACTTATTGCTAAAGTTACCCTTATTTGCCCTTAGTTACCTATAATTGGAGGAATATTCTTCCATTGCCTGCAAACCATCTTTAAACATGAAATACTTTTTTGGAAGGGATAAAAATAAATTCCAATGCTTCCGTAATAACAAAAGTTATTCAGGGAAAAAGTTTCGTCTCAAAAACCATCTTTTACATACCTCTGGAAAAATTCCCTTTTTTTCCAATTCTTACTATTATATATATATATATATATATATATATATATATAGTTCATTCTCTCCCTATATATATACATCTTGTTCAAATTTTCAATCGTTAGTAAAATACTTTCTATTTGTTCTCACATTCAAGTTAAAATACATTTTTTTAAACTTGTAGGGGTTCACTTGATGTTAATACAGTTTTTTCAAATATTAATTCATTAATTAAATTAAAAATTAAAAAGTAACAAAAATAATAGTTCAATAGCATATATAGAGAGGAAAATCGTTCGTTGTGTCCCTATCACGCAATGGATAATGCGTTGGTCTTCTAATGCAAAGGTCGTGGGTTTGAATCCCACCTGTGATGGCCTAATTTCTGAGAATGTGATTTCCTTTTTATTTTATACTATTGTATTCGAACAATTAAATTTAATTAATTAATAAACAGCAACAAACAAACAAAAATAGTCCAATACCATATATAGAAAGGAAAATGGTAAATTGCAAGAAAAATCACTTTCTATTTTGTCATTTAATATAGTGATTCTGTCATATGTATATACACTGGTGTCCAAAAGTTAAGCATAAATCGTAAAATGCGAAAAATATGGAGTAAATATTCGTAAAATTATTCCAAATTTCTTGCGGATATTAATTGGGTGAAGAAGAAACATTGGTTAATACAAAACTTTTCAGTCGACTATGACCTGCGCGAAACACCGGCGCATGTCGGAACGCGGAGAAACTGATTCACGCAGCATAGGCATTTCAGACAAGTTTCGTGCAACTGCTGTGCGAAGGAACGTTGTTAGTACTCAAACAAGGTGAATGATGGCACAAAGATGCCAATTGGACATGTTTACGAAGGGAAGAATCGTTGGAATGCTGGAATCCTCACGATCACAAACCGAAGTGTCTCAAATTCTGAATGTGGACCAGTCTGTGATCTCAAGACCGTGGCAGAGGTTTCAAAGAACGGGAGATGTTACCCGACAACCAGTATCAGGTCGACCAAGAGTCACAACCCCTCGCCGAGACCGATATCTGGTAATAAGTGCGCGACGTCAGAGGGGCAGTACTGCCAGAGCACTGGGTTCGGCGCTCCCAATCGCCACAGGAATACGAATTTCGAGACAAACTATTTACAGGAGACTCAGTCATGCTGGCCTGTAGGCCATAAGACCCGCAGTTTGCATTCCCCTCACGTCTGCGCATAAACGCCCTCGTTTGAGCTGGAGTTTGAAATATCAACATTGGAGTGTGGGAGAGTGGGCCAATGTGATGTTCAGTGACGAGTCCCGTTTTAGTCTAAGTAGTGATTCTCGGCGGGTAACGATATGGAGAGAACGTGCAACACGTTTTGAACCAAGAAACATAATAGAAAGACATCATTTTCCATCAAGGGGAGTAATGGTATGGGCAGGCATTATGATGGACGGCCGCACAGACCTCCATTTCTTTGACACGGGGTCTGTGACTGCTCAAACATACAGAGACGAAGTTCTTGAGCCTTATGTTCGCTTGTTTCAAGGTGCTGTCGGTCCTGACTTCATATTCAGGGATGATAATGCGCCATGTCACCGAGCGGTGCTGATTGATGACTTCCTTGAAACGGAAAACACCCAGCGCATGTCGTGGCCTGCGAACTCCCCTGATTTAAATCCTACTGAGCATGTATGGAATATGCTCGGGAGACAAATTGCAGCCCTTTCGCACCCACCAAGCTCCGTTACAGAGCTGAAGAGAGCTCTCCAAGAAGCTTGGAACCGTTCGAGCCCACAACTCATTCATCATCTCATAGCAAGTATGGTAAATCGCTGTGAAGCGTGCCTGGCTGTCAGAGGTGACCCCACGCCTTATTGAACTGCAGCATCAGTATTTTATTTAACGTTTTCTTTCATTTTTTCTTTAAAGTGTGAATCCTTGCTATACTCAGTTTTCTTTCAAACTGCTACTTTGGATGATAAAATTAATTATTATCATTCTTTTTATTTGCTTTCTTATTTTATATCCATTTTACACTCGTATATCACGTTTCCCGCCATTCTGATTTACAGTCCCTTGTTTATTCACATAATTATCAATTATGCTTAACTTTTGTGGACACCAGTGTACATATTTATATTAATTGTAACTATTTAAAAAAAAGTAACTAAAATAATTTTTTTTGTTGACCTAAGTAGGAATTGACTCAACAAAAAAAAATTTATATTATTTTTTTGCAATGATTTGGCTTTAAAGAGATTAAATATATAGTTGATTGTTATAGAACATATATGCCTCCAAAGGCTGTTCTTTATATCTAACACGAGGTGTTTTTACTTTCTCTGCTTTACAACTTAAAGGTAAATCTGATGTTAAATAAATACGCTACTGATAGATGGAGCTCAAATTTATTGCTGCAAGATAAATTCTACGACAATGTTTTCCATTCACTATATGCTAGGAAATGTTTTTACTACTTTTACTTGTAGAAATAAATTTTTCAAATAAAATCTGAAATTTTTCTCTCCGCATCGGTTTCGGTTTAAACTTTTTTCATATACTTGAATCCCTAGCTCAAAAAAGCTTTCACCTTATAAGTGCTAAATCAATAAAATCACGTACATTTTTTTTTTTTTACTTTAAAAAAAACCGAGCTTCAGAATTTCACCGATCGACAAAGAACGGATACCTTAAAAAAAGATTTAAAGCTGTATTGACCCATGAATTTTTATGACGTGATTCAAAAACAGCCCTCTCATAAAAAAAAAATATTCAACGAGCAATTTTTGAGGAAGTGAAGAAAAACTCAGTTTAAATCTTACTGCTGAGCAGACTTTTTTTTTCAGTAAAAAAAAAAATGGTACATCTCATTCCAAAACATATTTCAAGTATAAATATTTTATTTTTGTATCAAAATATTGCGATATGTTAGGCAAAATGCTGACTTACGCAGTCATATCTGTTTTTAAATTCTACTTCGAAATGCAGTAGACAAGTTTAAAAATCTAGAAGAGATGTTTGATATTTACCTAGTCGCGTGATACAAAAATTTAAGTTACATTGCTGTGACTGAACGTAAAAGATGATTTAAAATTTGTCGTCAGAGATGGTAGGTAATATTTTTCAAGCAATTGTTTTATTACACTCAGGACCGATCCTAAGGTGTCGGCCGCCAGCGTGAAAACCCCTAACACATCACTCAATAAGTCCCAGGCCTAACTAATAAAACAACTTTTAGGCAAAATTGAACTTTATTTATCAAGATACTCCCTTTCAAGAGTGATACGTTCAGCCCACCTATCTTTTAATTTTTTTTTAATACCTTTTCCGTAGAACGATTTGTTTATGCTCTCAAAATAGGCTTCAACTTCCGCAATAACTTCATTTGAGACAAACCTCTTCCCTTGGAGCATTCCTTTTAGGTCTGCAAACAGCCAGTGGTCGCTGGGGTCTGGACTGTATGGTGAGGGGGAAAGTAATTCTAAGTGCAATTCGGTCAATTTGAGCATCCTTTTCTTGGACTTGTGGCACAGAGAATTGTTTTGGAGAAACGGCACTTTTTCTTTTGCATTTGAAGATGTTTTTCCTTTTTTTTTTTTCATTCAGTTGATCCAATGACGCAATGAAATATTCACTACTAATTGTTTCTTCTTTCTCAAAATATTCAGTTTGTGAGGGGAGGTCGGAAGGAAGACTAGCCAGTAAAGTAAATTCAATTTTTTGTCAGTATCAACAACAACGCAAAACTTATTAGCCAAGTCTAGAGATGCACCCAAATTCTAAATATGAATTACAATAGCGAGGCCGACGAGAAAAGAGGAGACTAAATAAACAGATCATTTACGTCCAAGCAACACCTACTAATTCTCAGCGACCTAATATAATTTAATTTCTATTTGGCAAATCACCAACTTTAATATTACAGTCGACTCTCGATAATTCAAACCTTCGATAATACGAACCTCTCGATAATTCGAAGTATATGCCCATTCCCTTGAAAAATCCTTGATAATTCGAACTAAAACAATATGTTTTGGTACACGATATTTAGAAGAATAATCTAGGGCTGGCCAGGCTAAAATACGCAATAATTCGAAGTTATATTATAAAATTGTCGACAATTCGAGCACTCACTATCATGTACATTCCTGTAAAAAACAGGTTAAAGCTTACAAGTTTTGAGCTCTACTGTCTCTGCGTGTCGCTCCTGTAACGAAGCCCCTTTGATGACCCTCTGTCTCTACCCCTTCTTAGTGTTTTCCGGTTCCTCAGGTGAAAAGACTTTTTATTGCTTTGCTTCTTCAAGTGTACAATAGACCAACCGCACCTGTTGTCAGCCGTCCATGTCTTTCGTTTAACACATGGCCTTGCTACTCATGTGTTCAAAAAAGGATGATCCGCTCTTCTATTGTGAAGAAGAGAGGCTTAGGGTTGTGCAAGAATATATTGAATGTACTCTTTTAATACATGACTTTTAATTTCTGTATATGCACTTTCTAAAAATACTGTAAAATAATTTTATACGTATGTACAATTGCTGTTTTATTACATAGTTTCAAATTTAAATGTGTTAGAAAAAAATTGTCTTCGAGTATTTTGGGAATTTTTTTCCCTACCCTCTTGATAATTCGAAGTTTTTCATTGGTTCCTCCAACTTCGAATTATCGAGAGTCGATTGTATAATATTCAGCTACTAAGTATCCACGCTCAATTTATGTTTAATCTATTACTGCTATCCGTAGCAGTCTAACTTCTCTCTATATCTTAATCTCATCTGGTATAGCCTAATCTCATCTTTATTCTAATCTTCTTTGCCCTCTAACTCGAAAGTTTAATCTTTATATACAAGACTTAATTTGCATGATCATATCTTCTTCTTCGCAGGAAGGTTTTGAATGAACTAAATTTTAAAGATCATTTTCCTTAAGAGGATTTATTAGTAGAAAAACGCGGAAAAGACCCATGACAAGTTAACAAAATTCCATGTGCATCCGAAAATACAGAGACCATAACCTAACCTGACGTTTGAGTTTTGGGTTGCTTTGGACAGCTTTCACCAGCTGCTGTCCACTCAGCTGATACTCTTTTTAATTCAAGCGTGTAGTAATGGATCCTTGTTTCGTCCATTTTCTCATATCTACGTAAAAAAAAACCTGTTTATTTTGCTTAGACGGCTCCAAACATTGCTGTGAATCATTGATGCTTTGTTGTTTTTGATCGTCAGTGAGCAAACGCGGCACCCACTTTGAACACACCCTTCGTATTGACAAATAATTATGCAAAATAGTGAATACACTGCCTTTTGATATCTTCAAATACTCTGCTATCTCATACAACTTCAATTTCCGATCGACTATGACGATTTTATAGACTTTTTTTATGTTTTTTTGGAACAACAGCAAAATATTTGGGAGACTTGAGAGTTCATCATCGTTTGTGTCTGTGTGACCACGTTTTAAGTCAGCATGTGACGGATCTATACGCAGCTCTACTAATCCCTTCAGGACTCTTTTAGAAAAATATTTATTTCAACCAACTTTCACCGAGTAAGGAAACATGATTATGCACATTAATTATATTATATAAATTTTGTATTCGCGAGTTTGAAAGGTTGGCAAGGAGCTAGCGAGTTAGTTGGTTAGTTGAAGAGTGAAGGATCGGGGAATGATTAAGTGCATTTGGAGTTTATCCATCGAAATTTATTGAGAGTGGATCAATCGACTGGGATAAAATCCAGATAAAGATCGCCTTCAAGTTTCAAGTGTAGGACTCAACTTCATAAAAGTGCAGGTATCTTGATCCTTATTTTAATAGAAGTTAGCTAATTAGTGTGCGACGTAGTTTATATTGAGCGTATTTAAGCTATCGTGGGATCAGTTGAGGGTCCGTATTATTATCCCAGGCTATTGAGTCTCACTATCTCTCTCTACCTCTGCTCTCTACTATCTGATCTGTTATCTTAATTAGATTGTTATTGTGTCTGCTTGATATTTTTAGCAATAAAATAATTAGTGTGAATCATGTCTGTTGATTATTCAGTTTTCCCTCACACCTAGCCGGGTCTGCGGGTAGACAAGGGGTTTCAGAGAGAAGCAGGAACCAACCGGCATTACACGCATACCATCTCTTAACCATTGTTGATGATGGAGAAGAGTCTGGATAACACTTATCCAATCATTGTTTTGCTTGAACAGTGTTTCATCCCAACAAAAAGCAATGCTTTATTAACACATGTGAAATTATTTTCCCTCATGGTTTATAAGCAAACAAAAGTTACTTTCCCAAACCCACTAAAGCTTAAACTAAACAGGATATTACCATGAAATTTTGTGTGTGTGCGACACATATCGTTTGAAAGTTAGTACTACTAGGTTATGCTTAAAAAAATTAGAAGGCATCTTCATTTCTATGTCAAGCGCGGAATGAGGGATGTGTTAATATGCCACCCCTCTAGAGAATTTTTCATATTTTGACTAATACTTAACGTTGACGTTATAAACTCATCTACCTGTATAAGAGTAAAAAGTAAATCAAATAAAAATGCAGGCACAAAAATCTCTCACTTTTTCTTTCGTTTTGTTTTTTCTAAATTGTAGGGTTATTATTAAATTGAAAACATTTAATTTTCTTAAATGTATATGAAATTTATACACTCGTACGTCTCAGGTAATATCAACCATATTGGAAATTTTCGTAAAGCAAATTTGAAAAAATCATTTTTGAGACGCCTTTGTTAACACTTTCATCGCGACAATGGTGCGCCTTTGTCCCACCTTCTGCGCTAAGGGTCTGTTCCACTCTCCGCAGGGCTAAAATTGAAACGAAATACAAAATTACTTTAAAAATTTTGTTTACTTTACTTTGAAAAATAATAATCAGTTGTATTCAATAACAACTCCCTCTATAAGGATTTATTTGTAGATCCTAGTAGTAGAGTTATTTCGTCTCTCGTGATTTAAGTGTTAAGCATCGATCCACAGTGCTCCCCTAAGGACGTTGATAAGCAAGAAAAATTTTTTCTGTTGCGGTATTGCCGCCTCTCAAATGAAGGATGTGTGTAAGGAGTAGACATTAATGGACAATGGACCAACGTACTGTGCACTAACATTCTATTTTTCTTAAGTTACGCTATGCTATCGGTAAATAGGGGCATTTTGATTTTGTCAATAACGATTAAAAATTCAATATATTTATTCATCTTACTTTAACAACCTACTTGAGGTTGTTAGTGTTAGTTCGAGACCATAACCACTAGGCTGCCACGGCCACACTTTTTTTATATAAATTTCAAGCTTAACACTAAATTATAAATAACCTTTACGGTTTTGAAGGCCAATTGAAAACGTAACATAAATTTATGTTAATGTTTTTGTATTATGATTTGTTAATGTAATATGTAACATATTTATATTTATAATACATTTATTATATTATTAATTACCCTATAAAGAGTAAACCTTCGCCCCCCCGCTCAAATTAAAACTACAAAAATATTTACAAAACGATATACAACGCGTGTGAGTGAATGTTTATTAAGGTCACACTAAAAAGTAACACGAGGACTGCTAGAGACGGACTTCATAATTTTTACCATGGTCAAGTTTCGAGAACAACACCTGAGATAATATCCCCTTACCAAATTACCACGACACAGCAACAGAAGAATTTTGATCCTCGACCGATTTAACATGCATCAGGTTCTCTACACGGTGGGTCTTCAGTGGCGCTATGACTCGAACTCATAGCACGCCGGACACGAGTTCGCAAAAATGACCAGTGGGGTACAGCGGCCACAGTGAGTGAGTGAGTGAGTATTAACATCGCACTGTTCAGCTACACGAGGGTTTTTGGCGACGGTCCGCGTAACTTTCAACCATGGTCAAGTGACGCGGTGCTTGAGCTGCCCCCCTCTCTCCTAACTACCGCACCACACCAACGGGAGGACGTTTGAGCTCTCGACGGATTTAACGAGCATCGTTCCCTTACACGGCGGGTCTTTAGAGGTACTCGGATCGAACTCATAACTCACTAGCCATGATCCGATACCTAGACCAAGTGGCCACCAACGGCCACACTGACAATCATGTGAAATAAAAGACGCTAACAATTATAATCACCTCCCCCCCCCCCTTTAGTAGCTTGAAAATTCTCGGTTTTTGTTGTTTCCTGTGACACATAATATTCGCGTTTTAATAGTCATGAAGGAAAATGCAAAACAATAAAATGTAAATTCTAATTTCTTAATAGGTGCTAGATTAGAAATATTCAGTTTGTTTAAATACGAAGCATGAATTAGAAACCGTAAGCAATTTCATTCACATGTTTTTATCGGGCATTTGCGTGATGTCCTGCGTTTGAATAGTACACAATCACGTATAATTCCAAATTCTCCATATGCGTGCTTCTATTAATTCTCATTGCATTGCATGAACTCTACTGGAAATATAATCGCTCTTTCAAAGATGCAACATTAATTGAAAGCATTCATCCTCATCTAACTAATACCACCTGCTGCTGGTTCATCATCTCACTGCAGCGGATTAAAAGATTTGAATACTGTTTAATGAGATCAGAAATATTTGATTAAATTAAATCATTACATAAACTGAATTACGCTACAGTTATTTAATCCGCTTCTAAAGCAATTTTGAAAGGCACATTAAGAAAGTATTTGTAGTATTAGTCATTAGTGTAGCTATAGCTCTGAAAAGGCCCCGTATCAAAATTTCTTCGGGGCCCTTTTTTAGATATGGAAGCCCTGTTAGTGGGATTGTAGTTACATACGTTGGGGCCCCTGTACCTTGGGGGCCCCGTATCATTGATACGGCGGTAACTACGCCCCTGGTAATAGTATGTTAAAAAGGTCCCTTTTTAAAACTTGTATCAGAAGACCATATTATCCAAACTCAAATAAGGACATTTTTTCGCAACCATTCGTCAACCAATAGCACCATCGCGTAGCCTCAGACCATCCTTGATTCATACAGTGTTTTTTTTGGGGGGGGGGCGCAGAAACTTCCTTTTTTGAACATGTTACAGTGATGCTCGTAGGGAGGGGTTCGGTGGAAGGGGTGGAGTTGAATATTTATGTCTCTACCCGTCTCAGTCTCAAACATGTTGTGATCGAGGCAGCAAGGTGCTTTTGCCGTTGCGCGTACTTCTCCAACGGTTTGTCGGTGGTTGCAGAACAATGTGCCTCTTTCATCGTCACTTCGATATTTCTCCTTCTCTCCTGATCGGAAATGTGTTTTAATGTGCCTGGATGCCTTCCAAGTAACGGGGAATGTCTCCAAAGAAAGAAACGGACCCTCGAAGACCGTTAGAACATATGAAAATGTGGATCGAGTTCGTGTGGCAATTCATACCGGTATATGACAATGATCCGACAGTTCTTCTTACCCGCTCCCTAAGAAAGGGATCTTGATAAGTTACAAGATGACTTGAAGCTAAGGACTTGCGTAGTTTACAAGATGGAGCCACAGCCCACACCCCTTCAGGATTTCCATGGGTGTTTTAAAAGCGGCCTTCTCCGAATGACTGATCTCTCTGCCAGGGGACGTAAACTGGTCTGCATGCTCACCTCTGTTTTAACATCTCCTAATTACTTCCTGTGGGCTTATTTCAAGTCCCTGATTTATAAAGATCACTCCAAATCCCTGAAAGGCCTATGGGACAACACCCGAGCCAAAATTTGACGCTTTCCCGGCTGATATGCTTGAAAAAGTGGCTCAAAATTTTCGAAATCAACTGCATCGGTGTATTGATAACGGTGGGCGACATTTAACAAAGGTTGCGTTTAAAACTATGCAAATTCAAAAGTACAATGGTGTGCGTGCGTGCGTGCGTGCGTGCGTGTGCGTGCGTGTGCGTGCGTGCGTGCGTGCGTGCGTGGCGTGCGTGCGTGCGTGTGCGTGCGTGGCGTGCGTGCGTGCGTGTGGTAGCGCCTAAACTCTTGACAGCCAAATTCCTTGTCGGGAGTGCATGGAAAATGCCCAAAGACCTGTACATTCCGCAGATAAATGATAATGTATGAATGATGATGCGTGATGGTTCTAGATATGGCTCCGACGCATTTCTGTTCTCCTATGTGTCATTGACTGAATATGGCAGACTCCACCACTGAATCAGACATGGGGAGCTGGTTCTATGGCCGACACAATCATTAGATCTCACACCACTGAATTTTTTTTCTAAGGGGTGATCTCAAGGAGTTGGTGTTTCGAGACGTTGTGACAGCTGCTGATCGTCTGCATGTTGCTTGTACTTTAAAGGACACCGCACTGTTGCGACGTGTCCATTCATCCATTCCATAGAATCATCAATCATCAAGGCTATCTCGATGTGCACACCCGACCCTTTGAACATCTACTTTTATAACTATTTGCAAAACTGCTGTTATGTTATCCAATACAGATTTTTCCCCTTGCACAGGCTGTGACGTCATACTTAGCTTCACCATGTACATGTAACCTATAGAGAAGTTTCATACTATAATTCCAAACTATCTTATTTTATATTCATTAAAGTTGCGACGGTTCTATTCGCGTTCTTTCTACTACTATCCCTCTTGGGTAATAATGGGACCTTAAAATTTATTCTGAAAACTTTCCTCGGAAGAAGATGTGACTATGCAAATCAAGGCTTGCATTTAAAGATCAAATTCCATCCCTCTTTCCATTTAGTGGAGAGAGGTTAGACTGTGCTAAAGGATAGCAGTGATTGATTAGCGTAAAGTTAGGCTAGAGCACTTCGCAGCTTATTTGATTAATATTAAGATTGACGATTTGGACAATTAAGGGTTAAATTGGATTCAAACGATTTGAATTAGTAGATGTATTGCCTCGACGTAAGGGATTCGATTTATTGTTAATTCTCCTAGTATCTTGTCTACATCGCTATTGTTTCCCATGTTTATCAATTGGTGCATTTCTTAACTTAGATTGCTGAATTTGTGTTGTTGTTGAGAATAGTAAATAAATTGTATTGTTTTGACCATGGCTAGTTTTCTTTCTGACCCTCGCACACTAATGGATGGCACGGGTCATCCAAAACAATGTGAATATAAAAAGATACAAACGCTTATCATAATCAAATACAGTAGAACGTCGTTTATCCGAATCATTTGGGACCGGACACCGTTCGGATACGCGATTGTTTGGATAACCGAAAACCGAATGTGATCCATGCAGTATGTGATACTGGACACTGTACAAATATTGAAAATCATCACATGCGGGAAATGTGCTTGAAGAAAAAGCCAAATAGCTGCAAAATGTCGCAATTTTACCTTGATTGCGGAAATAATCACTTATTTTTCGCTGTGCCATTGTACACCTTCGTTTTTTCGCTGCAAGGCCTCTGATTCTCTTGAGCAGCAGTAGTTCAGTAGGACAGCACTCTGATTGTCGTTCGTACCACTCCATAGCTGTCTCTAACGCAGGAAACACGTCAGCATTGGATGGACCCTTGCTACTTTTGTTGTTGCTGTTGTTGTCCTCATCTTCATCCGTTTCATCGTCGACAGGGTCAGATTCTTCTTGCACCGAAGTCACTATCTCGTCATTATTTAGCATTTGAAATCCACAGACTTCTTCATCGCATGCCATCCAGGTTTGTACATCAACAAAACTCAACAAAAGAGCACGTATACACCACCTCACTTCAAAACAACATGAACTAATATTTCACGCAGATGTTTACCAAATCACACCAACTGAAATTCCCCAAATATCCCACACCTTGGGTTTCCCGTCACTTTTGACCTCACAGGAAACAAATGTTGAGCATTGCACTGTTTGAAAACGTTTCCGGACTTGGGTTCGGATATTTGACGCTCCGGATAATAAACGTTCGGATAAACGACGTTTTACTGTAGATACAAATATGGGAATTAGGACTTCCAAAACGAGTAGTTACTTATGTGTGTGTGCTCTTAGGAGTGTTTGCGTGTTAATATTTAATGTAAAAGAAAACATCAATTTCAGGTTGAAAATATTTCTAAAAATATAACATCTCATTTTGATATAATATTTAAATATACCAAATTATATGCGTAATATATGTCAAGGATTTAATTTTAAGGTATCAAAAATAAATACATAACTGACAAAATAATTATTCTTTGAAAATGAAGTAAAAAGAAAATTTATGCAGAAACAAAAGTACCTTTTTACCTTTGTTAGAAACAATATTTTAAAAAAACACTAAAAGTTACTAGAATACATAAATTAATTGGGAACATTAAAAGCCTACCTCTATTTATTTTCAATATGGCATACTGTCATCTAAATTATTTATTCTCTATTACTTAACAAACTCTACAAAATTTGCAACATTTTTCCTGTATTTTAAATTTTTTTGTATTTAGAAAAAAAAATGTTCTTTAAAAAAATTAATAAATTGCAATATAACAATAACCATATTAACCAAGAGGGAGTTCTAAGGGCTCTACAAAATTTCAAAACGCAGGCATCATTTACATATTCTAAATAACTCGTTGATTATTAGTTAAAGAACATGTCTACCGTAATTTCAAAAGCTTCCACTTCAGATAAGGAACACAAAAGAGTTATTTAAAATAGAAGTTAAATCTGCCATTTATAGTTGAAGTAAACATATAATATAGCAGAATAAATATTCAGAGACAAAGACCAGACAGGACAAATATAACGTTGTCATTAAAATGTCGAAATAAAGTGTCCTCGTTCAGTTTGTCCTCGCGACACAATTGTAATCTGCTGTTATGATTTATTAATTTCACTCGAGGCAATGAAACTCATGCTAAAGCAGCTTGATACTTATCTTGATTGCAGTTCTGAAAATTGTTTTCTTTTATTTATGGGTTATGTATGCTACAATTATCGTGTAACAATTTTTATTTTGTACTCCACGTACTATTCCTTGTAAAGATTTGATATTTCGAAGTATTGAAATATTCATAACATTGATATTTTAAGATATGAAAGTTCATCTTGTATCCAACTTCCGTTAAAAACTAAGACATACTGTTAAGAAGATTTGTATGCTTCGATCGCCAAATTTAATTTTGGACTTTGATCGCCAAATGTTGTCAAGTCGTTATGTTAGGTGACTAAAATAGACATATTTGAAAAAAAAAACTAGAAAGATATACGATGTGGGGAGGGGGGTGTTTTACAAGAAAATTTTGGACGCTGAGGAGGATTCTTCCCAGACTATATTTAGACGGCGCAGTGAAGTATCATTGAAGTTAAACATTCAACAAGTACCATGCGTTTCATTTACTTTATACGAAATTGTGATTATTTTGTTCAATATTTGTGGGATTTTTGAATCTGTACATTTGCTCATTTATACGTATGTGTCCATTGTTTCCTGTTAGAAGAAAATACACAGCAATTCGAGAAAAATTGCGATCTATTCTGAAAGAATTTAAACAGTTATTTGGACAAACCTTCCCTATATTTGGAAGATGATCAACCTCATAAAGATTATTACGAAAAAAAAGTTTGTAAGAAAATGACTAATAGCGGCAAACATTTTTTTTTTATAGCCTAAATAAAGCTGGGGTTTTTTTTAATTGAATTTCGTGGTGATGTTCTTTTTTTCAAGACATGTTAATCAAAAACGTTTTCTTAAGAGAAAACTTTTAATGTTCGGTTTTTTTAACAAATTGCATGTTTTATTTCTTCTTATTTAATTCTTATTTTATTATATTCTTAGTTGGCTTGGTGTCTTGGAGGTAGCACGCCCACTTCGTAAGCCCTAGGTTTCGGGTTCGATCCCTGGTGCAATCGATAGTTTTTCTAGATGCGAAAATCGCAGGCACGCATATCATATGATTATGTGACATGTAAAAGCTCCCTTGAGTATCAATTTGACTCTGGTACTCTCGACAATATTCAGCATTAGATGAGAGCTTTAGTTAAAACCAATTCAAGTGTCAAAATTTAGTTGCGAGAGCCGCCACCAGATGGGCCACCCTGAAATGGCTCACACATTTGTGAACTTGCCGGGTCTGCAAAGGCTTAGTTGCCAATATGTAGTTCATTAGAAAAAAAAATCTTATTATTAGCGTTTATTTAATATTTGGAGTTATTCTATTTTCAGATGTAAAGTTTCGAAAAATTATGGCAGATGTGGTAAAGATGTTTTAAAGTACTGAAAACACATCATTTTAATAAATGTTTTCCCCATATAAACAAAAGAAAATCAACAAATTAAAGATATTATCAAGCGAATTTGAAAAACTCTAAATTTATGGTTTAAAGCCATTGTATAAAATTATTTGGTTTACTTCATACATGAATATATTTATGCTCTTAATTTCAAAAACAAAGTCTCTTTTTCAAAAATTTTCGAAGTAAGATTCTTTTATTAAGTGCTTCCATACCTTTTGAAGTATACTGGAATTTAAATTTCTGATTAAAAGAACAAATCATGAAGATTTTCGTATATAATAAAATTTATTTTCCATTCAAACACTCATTAGCGTATTTTTTTTTTTTTTTACTAAAACTTATTTACATACGTTTACTACGCAATTACTTTTATTTTTAATTACATGTTTTACATTATCTTAACAACAAAAAAAACTGTCGCCGAACACTAAAGAGGCTCAAATCTTCACCTGGTGGGAGAAAACAGACTCTACAGAAGCTCTCTCTTGAGGGAAAAAATTGCAACTCTAAAGAGGTACAATGCAATGTGTAGCATGACATTGTTCTCAAAATATTTCTTTTCGAAGTATCCATTGTTTAGATATCTCCCGGCGAGATAATCTAGAAAAATAGGGCGCAAAATTATTTTTTAAAAAGGGGAATGAAGAAAGGGATGCAATTCTGTTATAAAGTATGCGCTACGAAGATGAAAAACAAATTACTTTGCCACCGACACGGAAGTAATCAATGAAATTGATTTTATTAAATTAACTAGCCGTTACCCGCCGACTTCGCTGGGTATCTCATGATATTGCAGCAGTATACAATCTTTTTAGATCATAGTCCTAGCATTAAGTTTTCGAAATATAGCCCTCACTTTTTGCTATTAACAGGACAGTATTTCTAAAACGGAAGTTTATTTTTCATTTCCACCAATAAATCCCCCAGCCCTTGAAGCTCATTTTTGCAAAACCCAATTTTTGGTGGCTCTCTACTCAACAAAAGTAACATGCTTGCAAAACTCCAAGTCTGTAGGAGTAATTGTTCAAAAACTGAATTTTTTTTATTTTCTTCCCTGTAACTAACCAACCTCAACACATCTATTTTTTTTCATCACCGACTACTTGCGACAACTTTTCTTTTAAAAAAAATGGAGATATGGGGATTTGTTTGATGCTTTTAGATTTATTTAGTACATTTTAAGAAAAATATACTAAAATTAAATAGAGAAAAATAAATTACTATTACTATAATGGGAAAAAATGGATCAAAATTGACTAAAAAATAACATAAACGGGGCCCATTCTGTACCAAAAGTTAATGAACAGAATTTTCAATTTTTTAATTCTGTTGTGTTGCTATGTTATTCAATTTTGAAATGACCTTTAGGATAACAAATAATTTAATTTATACAAAAACAAGAGCACTTTATCTCAGTTATTATATGAAATTCTTTAAAAAAAACAGTGATTATATTCACATGAGGGACTATAAATTTTGTAATAAAACAGTGATGGATAAATCTGAAGGTTAAAACACTTCTACTATTATACAGAACATACACAAAAAAATTCAGTAAATCGTTTTCAAAACATTTTGAGCAATCGCTGTCCCCGTTTGAGCATTTTCAAACAAACACATTTCGAGTAAAACGCGTAAAAGAGTTCTTGACCATAACTACTAGGCTATCGCGGCCACTACTTACGTCTAGAGAGAAAAAGTTTAACTCCCAAGTTACATTTTATTAGTTCATCACAACGAGATTAGTTTAACTAATTAATTCACAACTTTTAGTTTTCTTTTGAGTCAGTAACTTACACTACTTTTTGTGAAAATTGCAGACTTATTGAATATCAACAGAAATAAATGAAGCTTATTCCATGTATTTCTTATAAGGGTTTAAATAAATTATCAAACTTTAACATAGCAAGAAAACTGAAATAACACTGATATAACCAATATCTTGTGCAACAAGGATACCTTTCTGGGGGCTTTCTGGTCAATAAAGGAGTTGGACAAGGAGATGTCCTCCCATGCATTTTATTCTAAATTGCTATGGAGAGAGTCATTAGGTAGTCTGTAATAAACACGAGGCAATATTTTTAGAAAATCTGTTCAATAGCTCGCATTTGCAGATAACATAGCAATGGGGACCAGAAGCAAAAGTTATCTTATAAAAGCGTTTGAAGCTATTGAGAGGTAAGCTAAGCCAATAGGACTTATTCTTAATCCGGATAAAACGAAATATATGACTACCATTGGAAATATACCCAACTCCTCTTTAAAACTAGAGATTATAGATTTGAAATGATTACAGAATTCATTTTTATCTGGAATCATTGTTTATGATATCCACCCCTGAAATAAAGTGACGAAATGTTGTTAGTAATAAAATATTTTATAAATTGAAGCATTTACTTAGATCTGGATTTTTATCTAGAAAGGCAAAACTATACAGCCTGATGTTATTCATAACATTAAAATTTTTGCCTAAATTGGACTTAGCATGTTATCAGTATGTGAACGACAGTAGCATTCTAAAAAATATTTTCGAAAAACCTTGTTACGGTAGAAGAAGAGTTAGGTCCAAACTTCGATGGAGTGAGTGTTTAGTAACGTCAGACGATAAAGCAATACGAAGGCTGTTGGCGATGGACCTTGTAATTTTGAACCATTGTTAAGTGACGAAGTCAGATCCTGAGCTAGCACCTCCTTTCCGATCTTCCAAACCATGCCAAAGAGCCTCGACAGATTTAACGTACATCAGCCCTCTACACGGGATCTTCAGCGGCACTAGGCTCGAACTCATGTCACGTCAGCCACGAGTCTGTGACCTTGACCACAAGGCTACAGCGGTCACAACAAATCGGGAAAACGAAGACAATGACACACTTGTAAACGTACCCTAATTTTGCATCAACGCATAAAGAGACACCTGACGTCTTAGTTTCAAATTGTCCGTACGTCTCTTCACCATCTACTTCGCTATTGTGACATTACGCTGAGTGAGTAGCAATTACACAATACGAAAGTGCATCCTCACAAAGATCAATCATGTATCTTCACCCAAAACTTCATTAGTTGCTGTTGCACTACCCCTTGTCTCTCAAATCGAAAACAGTTAAGGACAGGAATAAAAGTGCTAAGTGACTGGCTCGACTAGGGACCCCTTTTTCTCCCAGTTGTCTAAAGCGTCCACTTCAGAACCAAAGGTGGCCAGTTCAAATCTCACTGCTCCCAACCTCTGTCTTCAAGATCACCATGAGTCCCCATCGTTCCCCAATCAATAAAACGATGAAGTGGTGACCCAGGAATTGAACACTAGATAGTAGCTACGCCTAATGCTACAAGTTGATTAAACCTTTCCATGGATTAAACCTTCCCAATAAATCACGATTAGTGATTCAAATGGCATCGGTGCACGCATCAACCTGACTCGCCATCTCGCAAGGTGAACAGAAAAACGTTCTAATGACACTCAAACCTACTGGAAATATACACTGGTGTCCAAAAGTTAAGCATAATTGATAATTATGTGAATAAAGAAGGAACTGTAAATCAGAATGGTGGGTTACGTGATATGCGAGTGTAAAATGGTTATAAAATAAGGAAGCAAATCAGAAGAATGATAATAATTAATTTTATTATCCAAAGTAGCAGTTTGAAAGAAAACTGAGCATAGCAAGGATTCACACTTTAAAGAAAAAATCAAAGAAAACATTAAATAAAATACTGATGCTGCAGTTTAATATAGCGTGTGGTCACCTCTGACAGCCAGGCACGCTGCACAGCGATTTACCATACTTGCTATGAGATGATGAATGAGTTGTGGGCTCAAACGGTTCCAAGCTTCTTGGAGAGCTCTCTTCAGTTCTGTAACGGAGCTTGGTGGGTGCGAAAGGGCTGCAATTTTTCTCCCGAGCATATCTCTTACATGCTCGATAGGATTTAAATCAGGGGAGTTCGCAGGCCACGACATGCGCTGGATTGTTTTCCGTTTCAAGGAAGTCATCAATCAGCACCGCTCGGTGACATGGCGCATTATCATTCATGAATATGAAGTCAGGACCGACAGCACCTCGAAACAAGCGAATATAAGGCTCAAGAACTTAGTCTCTCTATCTTTGAGCAGTCACAGACCTCGTGACAAAGAAATGGAGGTCTGTGCGGCCGTCCATCATGATGCCTGCCCATATTATTACTCCCCTTGAAGGAAAATGATGTCTTTCCGTTATGTTTCTTGGTTCAAAACGTGTTCCACGTTCTCTCCATATCGTTACCCACCGAGAATCACTACTCAGACTAAACCGGGACTCGCGTCACTGAACATCACATTGGCCCACTCTCCCACACTCCATTTTTGATGTTTCTAACTCCAGTTCAAACAAGCGCGTTTATGCGCAGACGTGAGGGGAATGTAAACTGCTGGTCTTCTGGCATACAAGACAGCATGATTGAGTCTCCTGTAAACAGTTTGTCTCAAAATTCGTATTGCTGTGGCGACTGTGAGCGCCGAACCCAGTGTTCTGTCAGTACGCCTCTCTGACGTCACGCACTAATTACCATATATTGGTCTTGGCGAGGGGTTATGACTCTTGGTCGACCTGATACTGGTTGTCGGTTAACATCTCCCGTTCTTTGAAACCTCTGCCACAGTATTGAGATCACAGACTGGTCCACATTCAGAATTCGAGACACTTCGGTTTGGGATCGTGAGGATTCCAGCATTCCAACAATTCTTCCTTTCGTAAACATGTCCAATTGGCGTCTTTGTGCCATCATTCACCTTGTTTGATGGTTAACAACGTTCCTTCGCACAGCAGTTGCACGAAACTTGTCTGAACTGCCTATGCTGCGCGAATCGGTTTTTCCGCGTTCCTACATGCGCCGGTGTTTCGCGTAGGACGTAGTCGACTGAAAAGTTTTGCATAAACCCAATGTTTCTTCTTCATCCAATTAATATCCGCAAGAAATTTGGAATAATTTTACGAATATTTGCTCCATGTTTTTTGTATTTTACGATTTATGCTTAACTTTTGGACACCAGTGTATATCTATGGCAGAAAAACAATCTTCTCTGTGTATCGTTTAGAAAGTCTATCATCATCCTAAAAAATTATCTTTAGGAAGGGTGCACATGCAGTGACCCCATTTTCCGCAAGTCGCAAACAAAGGACAGTAATAAATGAGCTTAACGATTGAAAAAAATAGGGATTCTCTTTCGTCTCAATAGTCTGATGCGTACATGGTGGGATCTCCAGACCTGAAGGTGTTCATCCAGTCCTCAAGAAGCAACCAAGTATCAAAGATAATCTGCCCCAACGAAGCGCTGAAATGTTTTGGCACTCCACATTTTTGGCAAATGCATGTTAATTTCTAACCAATCATTAACAGAAGTCAAATAGCGATACACACATTTTAAAAACTATTACTACTTACTTCAAAAATTAGAGTTATCTGTATCAGCCCACATGTGTGTAATCGCTTTGTTATTCTGATCATTTGCATATCTAAACTTGCTTTACATTACCCGCTTGATTCCTTCACAGTGGGAAAATTTTCACAAAAAGTAGCGTAGGTACTGATTTTATCCAATAACATGTAATATAGGGGTAAAAATTTTAAGTTAATTCCTACTTAGGTCAACAAAAAAAAAATTTTTATTTTTGTTGTTTTTTATTAAATAGTTACAATTATTATAAATATGCATATACATATGACAGAATCACACTAATAAGTGACAAAATAGAGAAAGCTATTTTCTTTGCAATTTCCTATTTTCCTTTCTACACTGCTGGCCACCGTAAATACAACACCCAGAAAGACAAGAGATAGCACAACAAAATTTATTTTGTAGATAACATGTTGACCAAGTATCAAATGATTAAATTTATAGACTTCTGTGAAGTGTGGTTCTTGCCAGAATCAGTAGCCAGAGTAGCCGTCATTGTTGGAGATCCCCGCTGCCACACACCTCGGCATTGATTCAAAGAGACTTTGGATGTGTTCTTGGGGTACAGCAGACCAAGCAGCTTTCACACGTTGCCAAAGTTGATCTAGTGTGGCAGCTGGGGGTGTAATCTGGGTCAATCGTTGAGAAACCATGAACTACATGTTTTCTATCGGCGAAAGATCTGGAGAGCGAGCCGGCCAAGGAAGCAATTCAATCTGGTGATTGACGAAGAACCTTTGGACAATGCGTGCCACGTGTGGTCGCGCATTATAATGTTGAAATGTGGCTTTGGCCAAGCCCTGAAGGTAAGGAAGAACAACTGGCTCCAATACCTCGGAGATGTACCGCTGGATGTTTAAAGTAACGGCAATGCGTACTAGAGGAGTTCGAGAGTGATATCCAATACCGCCCCATACCATAATACCCGGTGCAGGACCAGTGTGGCGGTGCATAACGCAGGTGTTCAGCATCCTCTCTCCACGGTGTCTCCAGACTCGAATCCGACCATCGTGGTGTTGCAGACAGATGCGTCACTCGTCAGTAAAGACAACTTCATTCCATTCTGCCGCCCACATCCTTCTTTCATCGCACCATTGGCGGCGGAGACGTCTGTGGTTCTGCGTCAAGGGTAGACCAAGCAATGGACGTCTTGCGGACAGACCACTCTGCTGTAAACGGCGTCGAATGATGCGTTACAGACTCAATGTGCTGTGCTATGGTTCGTGATGTGACTGAGCGACCCGTCACTGCCATGCGCACAATTTGCCTGTCCTCACGTGAAGTGGTGCACTGAGGTAAATGTGATCGACCACGTCGGTCCGTCGTACCCTCCTGCATCCAACGATCACATATCCGCATTACAGTGGTTTGGTTTCGTCCAACACGACTACCGATTTCCCTGAAAGATAATCCACATTCTCTGTAGGCCACTATCCTTCCTCTGTCGAACTCGGATACTTGATCAAAAGCTGATCGCTGTTTTCTACGAGACATAACTGATCGTTTTTTGAAAAAAAACACAAGAAAAACACAATTGCCGAACTTGAAATCGTTGAAATCTCCAAGCCTTAAATAGAGCTTTGAGGTGCACCACAGGCGTGCGTGATGTGTGTCTGCGCTGAAATTCTAATCATTTGCATATCTAACCTCCGCTAATGCATGTTGTAAATTTCTTCTTTTTTTTTTTGCGTGCTTCCTTCAGGGTGTTGTATATACGGTGGACAGCAGTTTATATAAGGTATTGGACTA
The DNA here is from genome assembly GCA_019973975.1 of Trichonephila clavata. NCBI lineage: Eukaryota > Metazoa > Arthropoda > Arachnida > Araneae > Nephilidae > Trichonephila > Trichonephila clavata. The sequence continues at coordinate 12,271 of BMAO01023301.1, read as the reverse complement.
TAGTTTTGTTTGTAACTATTTATTCATTAATTAAATTTAATTATTCTAATAAAATAGAATAGTGAAAAAGAAATCACATTCACAATAATTAGTCCAACCCAAGTGGAATTTGAACCCACGACCTTCGGATTAGAAATCCATTGCGCTAGAGGGACACCACGAATGAATTCCCTTTCTATATATGCTGTTGGATTATTATTTCTGTTACTATTTTTTCTTTTTTTTAAATTTAATCATTGAATTAATATTTGAAAAAATATATATTAGCATCAAGTGTCATCCACTACTAGTTTAAAAAATGTTTTTGAACTTGAATAGATGAATAGAAAATATTTTTTTAACGATTGAAAATTTGAACAAGATTATATATATATATATAAATGGAGGGAAATAGAGAACTAGTTGTAGAAATTGAAAAAAAATGGGAAAAATTACTCTAAAAATCCAAATTTTTTTCCCACTTTACATAGTACATTATAAAAGGTAAATACCAAATCTCTCGTATACATATTTCTTCAGAAAAACATCAAAATTTTCGCAAAAAGTTCAAAAGCTATTTTTTTTAATCGGATTTCCAGTGAAATTTTGAGGCAGAAAAAAATATTGAAATTCATAGAAATTTAACCAAATAATAAGAGTACTGTTCTTAACAAAAGAATCCTTTTTTTTTATAAAATGGACACTTTTGGTTTATTCTGCTAATTAAAAAAATCAATATATTACCTCAGTAGTGATAGATTCTCGTATTTTCTTCTCGTATTTCTCATTCCTTCTCTTGAAAGTTTATTCGATTTTTTTCCCAATCGAAAATTCTGTTTTCCCCCCTCTGGTAGTTTCGCCCTATCTCATTAATCATTACAAAGATATGAGGTTATTTTTAGGTCCCTCCCAGTTCTGAGAAATATCCATAGAAGTATATAACAGAAATATACACACATTAAAGAAAATAGTTGATTAATTATTTCCTTATTTGATAAATTCTTTCCATACGAATGGAATCCAATATATTTCTTTTGATGAACTTCTATTTATGATAGATGATTTCTAAACAAAAAAAAAACTTGGTGATTTTTCTTATGTGTGTAAGAAGCCTATTTTGCCATAAAATGTTTCCCATTTAAAAGCTCTCTCATTTTCTTCCTAAATCTTCTTTCGAAATGGATATTAGAAATCTATTTTGAGATGATGAATTGAGATGTAGGAGAGGATCTAAACACTGAAAAGAAATTATTGATTGAAGCTTTTGTCTCTCATGAATAGAGCAATCTAGGAACATGTTATCAGCTGGACTCTCTTTAACATGAGCTACATAAAGTTATTCATTCTGGATTTTAAATAAAGAATACCATTCTACTTCTGTACGGCTAAGAGTACAGTTTACTGTATTACATATACTGTAGGAACACAATTTTTTCTCCTTGCATATGATTCACATGAAATAATAATTAAGTCTACACTTAAGGTATCCAACTACTTGCGACAACTTTTTTTTAAGAAAATGGAGATATGGAGATTTTATTTGTTGTTGCTTTTGGATTTGTTTAGTACATTTTAAGAAAAGTATGCTAAAATTGAGAAGAGAAAAAGAAATTATAACTAAAATGGGTAAACATTTACAAAAAATATCATAAACGCGGCCCATTTTGTACCAAAAGTTTATGAACAAATTTTCACTTTTTAATTCTGATGTGTTGCTATGTTATTCATTTTTGAAATGACCTTCAGAATAAGAGATATTTTCATTTTTACAAACACTGGAGCACTTTATGTTAGTTATCATATGAAAATGCTTAAAAAAAACAGTGATTATATTCACATAAAGAACTATAAATTTTGTAATAAAACAATGATTGATAAATCGGAAGGTTAAAACTACTATTGTATAGAAAATACATTAAAAACTTCAGTTAATTATTTACAAAACTGTTTTAGCAATCACTGTCTCCGTTTGAACATTCTCAAAAAAACACATTTCGAGTAAAACGCGTTTTAAAGTATGACATCTTGCTTAAAGTACTGGCATCTTACTAAACACTTGTAGCTTTTGTTCTAGTGAACTGAAAATAATAAATTTGGCATTTTTATAAAGCTAATAAACTGTCCTATAAAATAAAAATATAAAAAATAATTGTTAACTTTTGTCAAAATTCACAATTTTAGGCTAGTTGGACACCTTAATGATCACAATAAAACAAGTTTCCAAATATAATTTTAATGATTTATTTATTAATACAAAATTGTTATGAAATTAATAACATTTAACAGGTAATTTAAATTTACATTTTTGAATAATTGCTGTTAATTATCAAAATACAGTTATTAAACTGTTTACAGATTATTTCACACATATACCTTTACTCATCATAAACTATATTTCTACTGGTCTGTCTGCTTTGCAGGCATTTCAGCAGAGAACTACATCTTGGCTGATACCGGGTACGCCAAAAATTCCTTTAAACTTAAAAAATTCATTAAAAAAAGAAAGTAATGATGATAGAAAGATTCAGCTTGCAAGATAAGACTTAAAGAGTAGTCAGACATTTTTTTTTTTAGCATCAGACACATTTTTATTTGAAAATGTCAACGGTAGAGGGCGCTGACTTGCAAGAGATTCAGTAAAATTATTCAAATTAATCTAGTATTAAAAGACCGTGATAAACGAGGAATTCTCATTCGCTTTCAAAATGTTTTATCCCGATCTAAAGTTGACGGTGAAGTTCTATTTTAATGGAGAGTCAGCAACTGTTACTTTGCGAAAACTTTACTTTATCGAAAGGAATAAATTATTACTAATAAGCTTTATGCAGGATAACGCACCACCACACCATGGCCTTAGTGAGTAAAAACAGAGTGATCGGTTTAGGTTACAAAACCACATGGCCATCACGATCACCCTACTTCACTGCGGTTGACTTCTGGTTAGGGGGCTGTGAAATCACTTGCGTACCTTTCATCCCCTTCAACATTGGTCAAGCTCAAAGATTCTGTCTATCGTGTCGTGAGGTTTCTACAATTCATTCCGACTTGTTGCATTCTACTGCAATTGACGTTGTGAATCGCCTTAGTTGTTTCTGACAACGTTCTTGAGGTAAGTTGAAAATTTGATATATAAATAATGAATGAATAAAGCAGGGATGGTGAACCAGTGGCCCGCGTGAAGCAATATTTTAGGCACGTTAGCGAACAAAATGGTTTGCATTTTATTTCAAAATAACAAAGTTAATTATGAAGCATTACAAACAAACTCGAGTGATCGGTCGCGGGATAGCGGAGAGCAAACTTGTTTGTTATTGTCTTGCCTTAGTTACGTCATGGGCTACACTTGCTTATGATGCAAAATTTGCCTACGCATAGCATAGTTAATTTCGTTGACACAACTGAATTTTAAAGTTAATTGTGTTATATTTACGTTTTTTAACTTGTGATAGCGGTCGGTTCCTGCTTACATCTGAACCCCCTTGTCTACCTGTAAACCCGTCTAGGTGTGTGGGAAAACTGAATGATCCACAGACATGATTTCAATCTAATCAATTTATTATTTCCAAATATCAATCAGACACACAACGAATCTAATTAAGGTAGATGATTACATAGTAGAGCGCGGAGGTGAGATTCTATAACACGGGGATACTACTACAGAACCTCAACTGAATCTAAGATAGCTTAAATACGTTCAAATATAACTACGTCGCACACTAAATAAGCCAACTTCTACTTAATCAAGCTCACAATACCTGTACTTTTTATGCATCGGATCCTACACTTGAAACTTGCAGGAGATCTCTAGCGGCTTGATCAATGTCGTTGGATCCACGCTCTGTAATCTTTTTCCTGGACAACTCCAAGACCTCTCACTAATTCCATTCTCTTTCAATCTTCAACTAACAACTAACTCGCAGACTCTATGTAACTCCTACTTGCCAACTCTAACATGCCAACTCCAACATGCCAACTCCAACGTGTCAACCCACAAAAACTCGTGAAAACAGAATTTATATAATATACTTCATTTACATAATCACGTTTCCTTACTCGGTGAAAGCTGGTTGAAATAAATATTTTCCTAAAAGAGTCATGAAGGGAATAGTAGAACAGCGTGTAGATCTGTCACAAACTCTTATTTAACATGGTTATTTCGGCAAAAGAATAAAAAATGCAACATAGTAAGTTTAAACGAGAATTTCAAATTTGTTGAATCTAGAAATATGGCCTTTTTAATAAAGACGACAAATTAGCGCGTGTTTTATGTTTTTGAACAGTGGTATGCAGAACATAGTCAGTTAAACTGCATTTTGAAACGAATCACAAATCCTCTTGTCAAAAAAGTGTGGCTGCGGTAGACTAGTGGTTAAGGTAACGGACTCGTGGCAGGCCTGTTATGAGTTCGAGCGTAGTGCGGCTGAAGACCAGCCACGAAGGAGAGCGATGCACGTTAAATCTGTCGAGAGCTTAAACGTCCTCCCGTTGGAGTGGTGGGGTAGTTAGAAGAGGAGGTGCCAGCTCAGGTGTTTGACCATGGTTCAAAATTATGAGGTCTGTCGCCAAAATCCCTCGTGTAGCTGAACAATGTAATGTTAATATTCACTCACTTGTCAAAAAAGTGAAACACGGCAAAACTAATAAATTGCTTAGAAACCGTGTGGCAGATAACTCCAATTTAGCATTCTAGACATCTATTGCGTCCTACCTGCAACGCAGCCAACCGGTAACTCCATTTATTTCTCTTTTTCTTTCAGTACCCTTGTTTGCGTTTCCAAATGTTCTAAAAAAAATGTTTTGTACCTACTCTTAAAGTTTGTACCATGAATTTGGGACCACCTTGTATTTGAGCTAATTTTCAAGTCTCAATCGATTCAGGAAATTTTTTGAGCTCCAAAAACTAAATTCGTTAGAAAGAATTGAAGTAATCTATAGTAAGTAGAATTAAAAGTAATAAAATCCCCACATTTTTCGCAGATATTTTTTCTTATTTTTTCGCTAAAATTATGGTTTTTTATTGCAATGTTTTACGGGATATATTTTTTGTTGAGTTTATACCCTCAAGAATCTTAAAAAATGTTTCCGGAATGCCTTCTACCTTAGAAGTGTTGAATTAATAAAATCAAAGGAAGGTTTCCGTGTTTGTTTTCCAGAAAAACAACGCTTCAGATTTTTTACACATCTATTATGTAAGTTCTTCACATAGTAAAAAATTTAAGCCCATGTAGACCTACGAATTCTGTATTTTTGTAATAGTACCATTAAAAAAAAATTACCAGTGAAATATCTTTAAGAGATGAATAAAAAATCAATTAATCTTATTACTGATAATACAACTTTTTAATATTTCAAAGAGATATGGTTCTGTGTATATCCTATCAAATAATTTTTTAATTAAAATACTTGATTCGCGCGTTAATAGTGTTACGAATTTTGTATTCTTAATGCGTAATTTCATCTTAAAAATAGTGTAAATAATTTGTATCTGGATGTTTAATAGATTAATATTATTTTTTGTTGTATTTATTTTATGATGAAAAATGTAATATTCACAATCAAGGCCGACCCTTACATTATAATGGCGTTTCAATGGAAACTTGTCGATATATTGGTGATAAAGCGGAAGTTGGTATCTTTGGCGACCATTTTCATGACTTGGAGCCCATGTTGGTAACTCCAACTAAAAGGATGTTTCTGGAAACCTCTGAAGAAACCTAACATCAGGATCTGTGACGTAAGTCGATTATCGAGAAAGCACTGAAAGGTAGCCCCGCAGACTATTAATAGCGGTCTCTCGCCAAAACTGACTAGTTTTACTTCAGCTATTAAAGGTTAATTAGCGAGCGTTTGCTTGCGGATCATCTTTATCATCACCAACTTGTATTTTAAGACACTGATAATAGTGTCTGGGCGCTGTAGACTGTGTGAAAATATTCTGGGACATTGTGCGAATTTCTGGGATATAGTGTATCTTGTATTTTTAAGCATTGTTTTTCGACAATAAATTCCATCGCTCCTAAGGAACCTTTTTATTCTTTAGAACTGATAGCATAATATCCACGAATTCTGATCTACGTAACAATATTTATATATACAAGGTGGCCATAATTAAACTGCAAGTGTTCAAGGGGTGCTGGAGAGGAAACCACTGTGAATATTCCACTGAAATTTGGTATCCACACGTTTCAGAACATGAGCAAATCAAATATGCAAAAATAATCGCCATTTTCGCCCGGTAGATGGCGCTGTGCCGTATTTCAACACTCACCCGAGGCATATACAACTTCCGAAACCTATAGACAGAGCATAATGACATTCTAAGCATATAAGCAAAAAAAACATCCCCTACATACAGTTTATCAAAATTCTATACAATTCGCTTCAGTAATTAATTTTTTACAGTATCATGCAATCAAAAATTAACGTAAATTACGATCACAAATTAAACTATCCATAAAGATGTTTTGGAAAACAATTAAACCATTATTTATTCAATGAAATTATCACATAATGTGCTCAATATGCGAGCCACTAGATACAATCACATGCTTGAAGCATTTTAAATATTATACGGGTAACTATTTTTTTTATTTTTATCAAATATATTTGATTAATTTCTGTATTGTTTACATATATTTTCAGTACGCATCTACCTTGTCCCGCTATATTCATTTGCCACCATTGTCGTTTTCGCTTGGCGCCATCTCGTTCTGGCTTGGCACTTTTTCGGTTTGTCGCCAAGGGTGTGGGCTTTCACCCAAAAACTTTTTCAAAAAGTACATATTTGTCAACATTAACAACATATATAGGTAAGCAAAATGCACTCGACCTAAATGTATAATATGAGAATTTAAAGGAACATCTTAAAACATTTTTAGAATTTTAAATTTTGAACATCTTTACCCAATTTATGTCAAGTCTAATGTCGGTTTGTTTTGAGTTCAATGGAGAACACGTGATTGTATTTATCACGTGACCCCAATAACGCACACAAAAAATTTTCAAGGGGGAGGGTCCATGGTCTAAAGCAGCGGTTCTTAACCTATGGGTCGCGAGCCAAAATTGGGTCGCAAAGCATATTTCTTGGGTCGCGCTGAGTCGAACCAAAAAAGTCAGTAATACACCAAATAATAAGTAATACCACACCTCCTAGAAGAGTTATTCCCTAATACAATGTTTCGGTTTTACCGCTCTTCGCGAATGGCCTTCCGGAAGTGACGTCCAATTCCTGTTCTGAGGCTTTCTCTTCTAGGAGGTGTTGGTAATACGCACGCCATTGCTTTGCGTGCGCGCATACTGAGAAAGCTCTCTGTCAAAAACTCGTTTCTGCGTATTGTGTTGTGAATAACAGTGAAACGTGAATACAAGCATTTTAGAAACAAATTTTATCTTATTATTAATAGTGGAGTGATCAAGCTGCAGTGCGTATTGTAAAATTGTAATCACCCTAATAATGGCAAAACGTGAATACAAGGAAGCATTTTTAGAATTAGGTTTTACTTGCATTTATGATCGAGGAGTGAACAAGCCGCAATGCGTGTTGTGCAGTGAAATATTAAGTAACGAATCGATGAAACCGAACAAACTTAAAAGACATTTTGATGCAAAACATAAAAATTTTTCCTTTGAGGGAAAAGATCGTACTTTTTCGAAAGAAAAGAAGCCCATTTAAAAAGACAGCGTTTGGATGCACCAAGTAGTAGTGGTTTTATAAATTCTGCCAAACAAGCTACACTTGCTTCTTTTCATGTGGCTTGGCATATTGCAAGACAAAAGAAACCCCATAATATTGCTGAAAACTTATAAAACCTGCTGCCATTGACATGGCACGTATCATGTGCGGAGATGAAAGTTCAAAAAGAAATTACAAAAGATACCATTATCAATGATACAATGCGTTTCACGAATTAATGATATGTCATTTGATATTAAGAATCAACTTATTTCTGCTATAAAAAATTGCTGGTTTATTTAGTATTCAACTGGGATGAAACGACAGATGTAAGTAAAGATGCTCAACTCATGGTTTACGTGCGGTATCCAGGTTAACAATAACGGAGGACATTTTATTTTGCAAACCAATGTCAACAACAACTAGAGGTGAAGATATTTTTCTTATGGTCGATTCGTTTTTTAAAGAAGGATTAAATTGGAATCATGTGTTTCAGTATTTGCACCGACGGTGCAGCTGCCATGACAGCAACTCAAAAGGATTTTCGACAAGAGCAAAACAAATGAATCCACAAATTATATCGATTCATTGTTTGTTACATAGACAAAATCTTGCTTCAAAAAAATTATCACCGAATTATGTATCGTTTTGGATGAAATTGTTGCGGTAGTCAATTTTATCAAATCAAGAGCTCTTAACTGTAGAATTTTCCGCGAACTGTGTTTCGAATTTGGTGCAGAATACGAACATTTATTATATTATTCTGAAGTTAAATGGCTGTCCCGGGGCAAAGTTGTATTACCATTAAGACAGAAGTCTAATTATTTTCGAGAGAAAAGAATCACCCATTAGCATCTAAATTCTCCGATTGAAGTGGATACTCAAGTTGCTTATTTGTCAGATATTTTGTTTGAATAAATAATTTAAATACGTCTATGCAAGACGTAATCATACTATTATTGAATTAACTGGAAAAAAATTACATGTTTTAAAAATAAACTCAAATTATGGAGAAATAAGGTTGAAGTAAAGAAACTTGCTTCATTCCTGACTCTTAATTTACTTGTTGAAGACAATAATATTGATATCACAGATTTTGAAATACAGAAAATTATTATTAATCATTTAGAAAAACTAATAGCAGACTTTGATCGATATTTCCCTGCAGACGATGTTTTCAAATATAATTGGGTTCGAATGCCATTTAATTTTGATGTAAGTGATTTGCATGAGGAATTTGTTAATATTAATCAATTTCAAGAACAATTAATAGAAATACAAAGTGACCAAGCACTTCGATACAATTTCTACAAAAACACTGAATCTTTATGTGCTTTCTGGTTAAAATTAAAAACGAAAAGCCAATAATTGTTAAAGAAGCCCTAAAAGTATTATTGCCCTTTTCACAACATATATGTTGAGGCTGGTTTTTCGGCTCTGTGTGTAATCAAAACAATTACTGGAACAAGTTAAATCCTGAAATAGATATCATGCTCCTTGACAAGCATTCAAACGAGGTTTGAAGATCTTTCAAAATGTATTCAAGCACAAGGTTCTCATTAAAACTGTATGACTTGCATTTAAAATTTAAGACTTAACATATGTATTGATATATTTTTTTAGGAATAAGTTAAAATGTCAATTATTTTCAAAAAGTTATAAATATATTTTAATTTGGTCAATAAAAATTATTAAAAACACTTGATTATTAATTAAATTTTCCTTGGATCGAAAAGTACTTTTGTTTATCTTTATTATTAAAAAAATAAAAAATTTGTAAGTTAAAAAAAATCATCATCGTAGGATTGAAGATTTTTTAAAAATACGATCTAAAATAAAGCAATGAAAAAATTTTGACTTTTTTTGGGTCGCGACATGAACATATTTCTCAAATTTGGGTCGCGGCTTAGGTATCCGACTGGTTGCGACAACTTTTTTTTGAAAAAATGGAGATATGGGGTTTTTTTGTGATTTTTATATTTATTTGGTATATTTTAAGAAAAAAATCCTAAAATTGAAAAGAGAAAAAAAATTATTATTATTAAAATGGGAAAAAACTGGTAAAAATTTACAAAAAATTACGTAAACGGGGCCCGCCTGTACAAATATTTTATAAACAAATACTCAATTTTTCAGTTTTGATATGTTACTTTGTTATTAATGTTTGAAGTGACCTTCAGGATAAGAGATATTTTAATTTTTACAAAAAATAGAGCACTTTATCTTAGTTGTTATACGAAATTGCTTAAAAAACAGTAGTTATATTCACATAAGGGACTGTAAATTTTGTAATAATGCAGTGATTTATAAATCTGAAGATCAAAATAATTCTACTATTATACAGAACATACACAAAAAATTTCAGTAAATTATTTTAGAAACTTTTTCAGCAATCCTTGTCCCCGTTTGATTTTTTTCAAAAAAACACATTTCGTGTAAAACACATTTTAAAGTTTGAAACACTTTTTTCTAAATATTAATACTTACCTACAGGTTTAAAATTCCCCAGATTTATACGTAACACCTTCCTTTCACGGTTCCTTTTTTTAAGTCCTCTGAGTTTTTTTCTCTTGTTTTTTGTAGTTGGCAATGAATGTCTCTCCGAGTCGACAATTCTTTCGTCATCAACATTTGAATAGCCCTTCACAATGAAACAACCCATTGGGATGTGTAAATGTTCCAACAGGGAAAGAATCTCTTTAGATCCATCATTGAACTGTAATACAGCTAAGAATGCAACAAATTGTAATGTCAGAAGTTCAACAAAAGTTTCTTTTGGGATTATGCTCCACAAAACATCATTAAAACTTTCATTGGCATTTTGGGTCTTTCCATGCAAACATATTTCGAGAAGTGATTGATCACATAAATCCATATAGGTGTTTTTCACCGTGTTCAATACAGCAGTTGGTAAGACAGGTGTTCTATGTTTATGCAGTTTTCCTTCTTGCTTGGCCTTTTGGTATTTGCACCACGTATCGGATCCAGAAGGGCATTGTCCATGCATGGGTTTTTTGTCGGTTGAGCAGCAATGAAAAAATGCAGCAATGACTGCAGTCTGCATGTTAGACAAATTGCCGACATTACTTCGAATAGCAATTCCAAAATAATTTTGAAGTGTGTCGATAAATTTGTCGGTCAATTTGCCTTTCCCACCTAAACCTTTTGTGGATTTCTTCAGCTTTCGTAAACGAGAGCCAACTCTCTTCTGCACATGTCCTATGCACTCATATTTAGTTATGCTCTCAATACCATACATGTCTTTCACATTATTGAACGCCTTTGAATCCCCATCTCCGTAGTAAGATGTATATCGAAGACTGCGGTTTGCTTCAGACCTTTCAAAAATCCTATAAGCACCGACAGTTTCCATATTAGAAGCTGATCCTTTGTGATTTTTACAAAAATGTGACACTACGCATTTTTTGGAGGGTCCCGATGTTTTTTCGTTTTTTGTACACACTCGACAATATTGACTGAGCACTTCAATGTCTAATATTTTACCAGAGTCCACAGAAATTGCCGAAACACATCCATTCAGTGAAGAGTAGCCACGTTTTTGCCATGTACCATCTACACTAACGCCACACTCATTTGAACATTCCGCAATGGATTTTGCTGACTCCAACATAGAACTGTTTGCAGCTTGTGACGTAGCATGCAGCAACTTAATTTCATGTTGTCTGTATGTACATTTTGAAAGATAAGGAATATTCAGCATACTGAACAGTTTCTTTCCAGCTGAAAATCCTTTGCCAATAACTCTCATTCCAAAGACGAGAAGAAGGTTTACTGTATTTAAATTATTCACCTTTGATGTAGAAGTGAATCCTTTTGAAAATGAACATTTCTTACACTTGAGACACAAATTTGACTGCAAACCAAGTCTTGAGTCTTCAACCAAGTACAGTTCTTGATCAAAACAAACAGGGCAAGAAAGAATAGAGAATATTGATACCAGTATTTCGATGTCGAAAATTCTATTACCAGAAAGAGTTCCGTATCAACATTAAATAAAGTGTCGCTTAATCCTCTTCCCAATTTTTCTGTACTAATACTTCATCACTAACTTTCTTTTGAGCAGTGCGGAAATTACCATTAAACTTTCGATTCTTTGGACGTATTTTTCGTCCATGTCCCATGGCAGATATTTGAAGAATAATTAAAAAGCAGTTTTATCAAATACGAAAATCAAAATGAACCTGTTTCAGTAAAAACTAGAATGAAAAAAGTTAGCAGTGATATCGAACGTTAAGAAGTAAATAAACAAATATCCTGAAATTGCCAGATTTGAAAACTCCTTTTATAAAAAAAATAATAAGTGAGGCTTCTTAATAACGTTAAACAAAATATTAAAATTACTTTACTTCAAATATATTTTTGAAAAAGTGGAAAGAAACCAAAAAAAGTTTCAGTTTTGGTTTCAGAATGCCACTTCCGGTCGGCAGTTACCAACTGGAAGTGTCATCTGCTTGTACTAAAACAGTTGTAACTTTTGTTCTAGTGAACGAAAAATAAAAAACTTGGTAATTTTATAAAGCTAATAAGTTGGTCTACAAATAGAATCATAAAATTTTTTTGTCAATTTTTGACCAAATCCCCGATTTTAGGGTAGTCGGA
>BMAO01023300.1:0-17017 GCA_019973975.1 Trichonephila clavata | reverse complement strand
TTATTTTACTTTGAAAAATACAAAATTATAAAATAAAATATCTATTTTTTTAAATAAATTTATTAATTGTAAAAATAGTTAAATGAATTGGAAAAAAGACACACACATTAAGCGGATCGCATGACTCGAACCCTATCCGCCCGCGTAGAAAGCAAGTACATTAAGCCTCCTATGCCACTGCATCTCTGATGTTTTTTTAAACTTAATTGAATAAAAGCTAAGAATGAATTTCGAAGGCATTTTCACCGAACTGGCACTTTTACATTGAGGGTTGAACCCATAAAGGAGCACTACTATTACACAGTCTCACCCCCAATGAATTTCGTTAGTCTGCTCAACCCTTATAAGTAAAAAATTCATGGAAAGCATATCGTTTTATACAAATTTTCATATTATCAGTGACTTAAAGAACTCATTTTTGTTATAATAATTTGCAGCTAACGATTTGTTGTCGTTCATTTCGAACGGAGTTGAATTTCCCGAAACTCCAGCCACATTTCCGTTAAGTATCCTTACTTACGACTACTTTTTTTTTTTTTTAAATGGAGATATAGGATTTTTTTGAGGTTTTCAGATTTGCTTAGTACATTTTAAGAAAAATATGCTAAGATTAAAAGAATAGAAAAGAAATTACTGTTACTTAAATGGGTAAAAATTTACCAAAATAACATAAACGGGCCCATTTTATAGCAATTTTCGATTCTGATGTATTGCTATGTATTCATTTTTGAATGACCTCAGTATAAGAAATATTTTAATTTTTACAAACTAGAGCACTTTATCTTAGTTATATGAAATTGTTTAAAATAACAGTGATTATTTTAACATAAGGGACTGTAAATTTTGTAATAAAACAGTGATTGATAAATTTGAAAGTTAAAACACTTCTACTATAATACAGAACATACACAAAAAATTTCAGTTCATTATTTTCAAAACTTTTTCAGCAATCGCTGTCTCCGTTTGAGCATTTTCAAGAAAGCACATTTCGAGTAAAACGTGTTTTAAAGTATGACATATCTTGCTTAAAGTAATGGACTCTGCTTTTACCGAAACATTGTAGTTTTTCTTTTAGTGAACGGAAAATAATAAACTTGGTATTTTTATAAAGTTAATAGGATTACCTATAAGATAAAATCATTAAAAAAAATTGTTCATTTTTGGCAAGATTCACAATTTTAGTGTAATCGGATACCTTAAGAGTTTAGTTGGGAGTTTTGAATTCCTCAGAAAAAAGTAATATAAAAAAATTTAAGTCGGTTCCTACTTAGCTCAACAAAGAAAATTTTTATTTTATTTACATTTTATAAATTACAATTAATACATATGAGAGAATCACAATATTGTCAAAATACAATGCTGTTTGTAAAAAATGCCACACTATGAAAGAATCATCTGAATTAAATGAAATTTGCAGCAAATATCAATTATAGATGTTACGTAAAATAGTAAAGTTTCAGAGCTACCGCGCATGCGTGGCGTGCGCAGTGCCTTCTGAACTGATGCTGAAAGCGTATAAATAGAGGGCTGTAACGGGGCATTGAAAATAGTTAATGATTGTTGTTAGTGGCGAACGTTTAGTGGACCTAAGTATGCCTCCCGTGCGAATAAGGAGAAATTCCAACTACATTCCTTAAATTAATTTTTAAAACTATGCACATAAATTTCTATACTTTCTTTCGTACTGTAAGGCAATGTATCACGTATAGATACTTTAGATGAAGCACTGTCTTTTCTTGTTTGATTGAGTTCATGGTTTGAATCAAATTAACCCTTAAGCTGTTACGAACGCGCTGAGCGCTTTCATTTCATTCAATCTATCCCTCAACGTTATGGACTCTGTAACGTTTCCCGCCCACAGCTGTAATCGTTTCTTTTGTGGATATGATCACCACGCGCAAGAACTTGCACCTTAAAATATTGCATGGCCTTATATTGGACATCGCCCGCAACTTTGATACCACGATGAACCCTTTACTCCACTCACAAACCGGATGTAACTCGAGGATAAAGAGGCCAACCACTATGATCCCAAAGCAGATAGAGAGACGGTTGAAAACTTTCGTAGAGACTAGACGTGGCCTCCTCCCTCACAACAACCAATTCGGACTCTTAAGACCTGAACGATATTTTGAAAACTTAATGAATAAATGGAATTAATAGCTGCGACGTAAGTAAACTAATATTAAATTAATAAATATCACGCTACCTTTATTTATCTGAAACGTCACAACACATGCACTCGTCCGTCACGATTTTGCACTGTTTCAATCAAACGCATGTATCGCGCTTAAAGTACCATAAAATCGCAAAAAAAGCACCTTTGCTTTCAAGCCGTAATGTTTAATTTTTACGTATATTCGCCACATAAAGCACATACCCCTTTTTATTAGAATCCTTAAATGTACGTTTGTAATGCTCATATGTTTTAAAGTCATTTTTTCAGGTATTTCCAAGCTTTTAGAATATAATATTTTCTATGCTCATTTTTTTTAAGATATCGTTTTTATACTCGACGAGCATCGTAAATTCGATCACATTTTTTGTGTTTAAAAGTGACGTTATACACCGGATTTTACGGTAGTCTTTTTTTTTACAAAAGTATCAGTGCTAGGATATTCGAATACAATATTTCACGAGAATTAGTGTTTCATTTTGTGTGAAATAGCATCAGTTTGGCTTCGAGTTAAGGCGAGTGAGATGCCATGTGACAATCTGTATATTACGCAAATATATATGTATGTATTCTTAAAAAAAGCTTCATTTTTCTAGTACTAATTATTCTGATTAACTAATTACTTATTATATATATTATTATTTATTTAATTTTTTTATTAGAGTTAAATGACAACTATATACTTACTTCACATTTAAAACAAACGCTTCCCCAATACACGCTTTTTAAAGGAAGCGAAAAAGTCCACGCTGGGGAAAGGCAAAAACTCAATGATATAAGGGTTAAACACTTTTTTTTATTTCCAATGTGGCTGCCGATTAGTATTGACCATTGCAGCCTAGGTACATTCTCAGGAAGCTGGTTTCACTTTTTGGTGCGCACCATATAGGTCAGTGGTACTCAACCTTTTTGCACGCCGGGCCGCATACACGTGGCAGATTATGCGAGCCGCAAAATGAGGATTAATTGAAAAAACACCATAAGACCAAGGCAATATTGGACACTTAAAATATGGAAAATTCATCAAAGTTTTAAAACTCATTTATGGCTTTTAATAATATAGTAATCTATCAAATACACATTTCTTCGTTTTTATGCATTTTTTACTGAGTTTCAGGTATTTCGGTTCTCTTTCATTCATGACCATTTAAACAAAACTGCCAAACCGTTTGATATATTTTGTTTGTTTTTTTCACAAAGCCTCTCTTATTTTCATTTCAAAGATTAATTTATCAAATGCAGAATGAAAGGAGGAGTTTTGACTGAAATCAGTATCATTGGTTTATAATTAAAAATCAGTTTCATGCACACCCATAAATTCACGCTGTTCATTCACTATTATTTATTACTAACCATTACAGTTTCAAATAGAAAGAAAAAAATCTTGCAATTCGTACCCGTACGACATCGACAGCAAATCGGTTGTTTGATTGGGAGGATTTCCCTTTAAATTTTTAATACATTGTTCGAAAATAATTGAATTCTTTAGGGCAATGGGTCATGAGCGGCCACTCAGAAATCCGCGGGCCGCAGGTTAAGTATCTCTGGTATAGGTGATACCAATTGTCAAAATTTAATTTTGACGCCCACACAGCTTCCTCCTCAGATGGAGGCACATCAGCTCAAACGATACGAAATTGCCTCTTTAGAATTTAATTTTTCCGAGAGCACCCAAGCCAAGCAGGCACTTTACGAATTTTTAACATGCCGCATTATCATACAACTTGGACTCTGTCGAACTTCTGCGCCATGAAAATCCACCGACTTGGGCCGGGGTCGAACCCGCAAACATGGCGTACAAGGCCAGTAAAAAGCCCCCCTAGCCGGTTAAGGATTAAATATAAATGCTTAGATTTAACAGAAGAGGGAGAAAAAATCGCTTTTCTCTCAAATTCAATATACGAAGACGTGTTTAAAAAGGTAAAGTAAAAGAAAATGTAAGCTTGACGGGCCTATTTTTTTTCAGGAAACAAACTATGAAATACTTAAAAATAAATATTATTTTTAAAAAATTCTGATATTTCTGTGTGTTTAATTTACGTATTTTTGTTACCGGAATGTAATTGTGTAGCATGAATATTTCTGTCTAAGAATGATTTCTACCCCATGAATATTTCTATCATTAACAAACGGTAATTGATACAATCACTAACTGAATGATACTTATAAAATGGATCGAACGAGAGTAAAAGGTCAAGTAAAATAATCATTCATCCTGGATGAAACAAAATACATTAACAAACAATTTTTATTTGTAATTTAAGTAGATCTTAACATTGACATATTTAGAACAAACATTCAGAAAATTTGTTTTAATGAATAACCTAATTTTGTTATGAACCTTAGTACTAGGCCGTTTATAATAGGTTACCAGCTTACACACCCTTTGCACTCAATTTATTTTCAGTATTGTTGGGTGTAAACCTGTATTTAGTTTTTAAGGAAATGAATTTAAGTATTTACAGGTAGAATTCCAGATTAAGATTTATTTTTAATGCTAAACTAGACTCAGTGGCTCAACAGTCCATAAGAGCAAGGCCCATTATGTCCATCTCAGTGTTCATGACCTTGGGCAGTAAGGCGCATGAGAAACGAGTGCTCTTCTTAAAACAATTCCAGAAGTGCAGGGGATAAAAATGCTTTTGCATGTTTCGCAAAAATAAACTTCCTTCCACCCCTAATTTTTCTGTTCGAACAGACCATACAGTTGCTTCGTTCGGATGAGATCTTAAAATGAGTAATATTTCATCAAATCGCTTCTCCAAATCTGACATTAATAACTCTTCAGGGTTTTTTTTTCAATTCCTACTATAGTTCACACTCTCCTATCTATCTATCTATATATATATTATATCTTGACAAATTTTCAATCGTTAAAAAATACTTTTTATTCATCCACTCAAGTTCAAATACACTTTTTTAAGGCGATATGGTACCATCTTCACATTTTTTTTTATTTTTAATGCTTGATATTTGGTTTTAATTGTATTTTATAAAGGTTAGTATTTAATAATAATTCCATACAAAAAATTATTAATTTGTGGCAAAATTTAAATTTTTTGAACTTTTTTATACTTTTTTTTAATTTCTAAGGCTTTTTAAAATATGTCTCTTTTCTTTCAAAAATTTTTTTCCAAGAACCTTATAATATACTACATAAAACTATGCATTGATTTTTTTTCTGATGCTGCTCTTTAATTTTTTTATTGTTAAACTTCCAAAAATTTTCAAAAAAACGTTAATTTTGATTTTGAAACTTTTTATAAAAAGTACTAAACATGTTAGAGCTAATTCCATGCATAGTTTTACAAAACATACATTTCAGAATATGTATAAAAAATTTCAAACCCTTACTTCAGTTATCAAAAAAGCCTTAGGGTTTTGAATAACAGTATATGTACAAAAATTCAACTTGGAGAAAAATTAGTTTGAAGTTTTCCTTCCATGAATACTATGATATAGTATTCATCGAATAGTCTGAAACTCTTATGGAATGTTAATTAGCTTATTTAAAACTGCTTACCATAAAAAATTGCACAAATGTAGAAGAATTAAACAGTATACTGCCATAATGAATATATAGAGGAATATACCACATCACCATGACAATTAACAACCCTATATTAGTAAATTCTAATTCATTCTCACTATCTTGAGTGCGTGTTTTCATAATCCTTTTTGAATTGGAAAATTAGTGTATATACTGAATTAGATAAATTAAAAAAAAAAAACACTCAGTGCATAGCTTCTAAATACAGCTGTACTGATATACTCACAAAGCTTGGCAGACTAATTCTAAGAGAGATCTCAAATGTGTGTCACAAGTGTATTAGGGTTTGCAATCCCGTGTTATATTTTCAATCCCGGAATTTCGGGATTACATTATCCAAATCCCGGGGTTTAGGATTGGGCTATTTATTAAAAATACTTACACATTAGCATAGTTGAAGTTACATAATAAAACTAAAAATATAATTAAAAATTGGTTTATTAATATTTTTTTATTGAAAACAAAACTTAATTCATGATAAAAACAAATAAAAATAGTACATAATGAAGTTTAAAAAAAGCATTTCTTCATTTCTTGTGTTTCCGTAAATAAGCTTTTAAAAAACACAGCTCGTCCGGCATTTCAACAATCAAACGGGTTCTTATTTTTGTTACAAATTGTCAGCCGAAGAAAATGCTGTTCAGACTCTTCTCTAGTAGGTTTTAGCGTCATTATAAATGGGAGTATGTTTTTTCCAGGTAGTCGCCACGTCTCCCTCCATTTTCAAAAAAGAGGCAACTCTTTTTGAATTTTCGATGTCAATGTCTTCAAATGTAATAGCCAGCATTAATGCATATACTTCTTTGATAACTTTATATAGTTCTTCTGTCCATCTTAATGGTTTTTGAGGACAAATTGATTCAGTTATTGAATCCAAATGTGAATTAGTGTTGCCTTATTTGAAATATAAGATCCTGTTGCATGAGCTGTTAGTAATGCAATGGGATTTGAAGCGTCAAGTCTTTCAAGCAGGTCCGCTATTAATTTACGGCAATTAATTGAAGAAGGAACTGTGAAAAAATCTATTCCTGAATTGTTACTTGCATTATTGTGTTAATACTGCAGAGTAAACCACTTAGACCTGTGCGACATTCTCTCATACGAGAAATGAGAGGGCTGCATATATATATATTTACTCTCTTATAGCATTTATAATTGAACACAAAAAAATTCTACGCACATATTTCATTAAAAATTATAAATTTTCTGAGAATTAAATTCTTAGAAAATTTTGATGAGAAAAGCTTTAAGATATAATTCAGACAAAAATTAAATAATTAAATCCCGGGATTAGCTATCTTAATCTCGGGATTGGAAGAAACAACCGGATCCCCCCGGGATTTCGAGATCCAAGGGTTGCAAACCCTACAAGTGTTGTCTAGTTATTTAATATTTACATTCACTGTTTGTTTCAGAATAAATTAGTGTTGTCACTTCCAACATGACATATGAGTACTATAACAAATATATATTTTCATTTTCAGCGTGACATACGAGTACAAAAAGTTAAGAGCGATTTTCCCCGTTACTTACAACTCCGTTTCTCTCCATGATGAAATAAACTTTTGTTGTGGAGGTGAAGCCAAGACTTTTCACATTTTGGTCGATCTATTTACAATCTCAATATCCTGTATTACATAAATCCCAACAACAAAGTGGTAATAGGAGGAAATAATGTAGTGTAGCAAATGTATATCTTTTACAAGCAATTAATAATAAAATTACTAATTATTCTCATTACCTTTACTACTATCTTTCTGACAGAAAAAAAAATTGTTTTCTTTTATAAAATAAAGATAACATAATTCATTATCACTATTATTTAAATTTTGGAATTAATTTGTTTTGTTTGGAACACATGGAATTAACTTCTAGTTTCAAATAGAATAAATATTTTGATACGATATTGTTAAGGCCGTATTACACGTACATTTTTCGTGCAACTTTTTGGCCCAACTTTTAGCCCGATCTGAGGGTGAAGGGTTACCGTAAGCAAAACCTCATGCTTTGACGTCAGCTGTGCTCTTTATCCACATTGAAACATAGCTCGCCGATTTTTCTGCTTCAAAAACGACCATTCAATATTATTTCTTTTATTTCACTCGCGCTTTTGTTGATGGGCGTAAACAGAAATGGAGCACCATTCTGTAAAAAATATTATACGCTGCTAAAATATTGTACACCATTAAAATATTATACGCTGCTAAAATATTGTACACCATTAAAATATTATATGCCATATCTGATGCGAAGCTACTGTCGTTACCGCCATCTTGTTTATGGCGTAGGGCGCCGAAGAACCCCATTGGCTGGAATTTCAAGCAGCTTTTATTTCGAGCAACTTTTTCAGCTCACCTGCAAAAAGTTGCTCGAAAGCCGTTGCTATGGCAAAGGAGTAAAAATTGCAGGAATTGGACCAAAATTTGCTACAAACGTGTACGTGTGATAAGGCTTAAAGCTGTATTAAAATATAAGAAATAGTCTTATAGTAGTCTGGTAGAGAAAAATTCATTAACAATTTTCCAGGTCGTGGAAGGGTACATGAGTTCGAAAGAGAAAAAATGTATTCAAAATGTTTACATTTTCTCCGAAAACTAAGAGGATCTTGAATTTTATTTTCTTGTAAATATACGCAATAAATTACAATATTATTATTTACCTATCGTCAGAAATATTCTGACGCAGTTTCATGTCTTTATTCAAGATAAACCGATAAGTGAATAAATAAAATCCATGGTTTAAATTCTTCGTGAATTATGTGTTTTACGTGTTTTGATAATTTAAGACAGTTTCTCAAATTTCCCCATTATTTACCTCTTAACCCTTGTTTTTCTTTTTGTATCGTCTGGTTATATTTAAAAATTCTCTCTAAAGTTAAATTCATATATCCCTCCCCCCTTCTTTATGTGACGAATATATTCGTGTTTAACACTTTTTGAACACGACAAGATACTCTTAACTTACGTTAAATAAATTTTATTTTAACCATATTTTGAAATACACATAGGTCTCTTCAATTTAATCCTCAAAATCATTCGGAGAATTTTATTTATGTTTTAATTTATGCTAAGCTAATTTTATGCGTTAATGTTTTATGTATATGACATATAAATATGCATCTACTGGTGAAATATATACTATTTTTGTTTTTTATTCTGAGAAGTAAAGTAACTATCTGATATTTGGAATTCTTTAACTTCTGCATTCCAAATTACTATCGACACTTTAGAATGATAAAAATTCCTTTACGTAGAACAGGGACGTCAAACTGAAAGGCTAACTTGGGCGAAACAAACAGGGCTTAACTTTAGGTGGGCCGCAAAAAAAAAAAATTAATTGTCATAGAAACGTAAGTTTATTTTGAATAATGCATTATAATAAACATACATAAAAGAACAAGAAAATTTAATGTTTACATCCTGACACTTGACATCTCTTCTCAGCCGGTGGCGTGGCAGGAGCGGACACATAACATTTCGTGGCTTTAGCGGACACTTTAAAACTCATCGTGATTTGAGCGGACACATTTTCCCCCCATCTTAGAACAGATTCTTTCCCTCATCTTAGAACAGCTACGGTTACGTAGCCAGAGCGGACAGTAGAAGGGTGGAATTCCAAATTAAATGCAATCACTGGCAGAAACCAGCCTAATATCCACACTTATTAGATAAAATACTAAAAGAAGAAACACAAAAAGAGTTTTTTAATTTGAAATCCAAAGAAATAGGCGATCCTGGAATAAAAAGGAAGAAAAAAAAAACATTTGTAAAATTGGATGCAAGAATTGAAAACATCTTAAAAGAATTCGAAACATCAAACATTTTAGAAAAATGCCTAAAATCTTTAAGTTTTGTAACTAGATTGGACTAAATCCAATGGTAAAGGATATTTATGCCTTCATAATAAAGGTTAGTATTTGGTTACTTGTATTTATTTTTCTTTTATTTACTTTTGTATCTGTTTTGTACATTTTACATCTAATTTTTAATGTATATATTTACTTACATTAATGAAACTAATTAATTTTACGGTAATTGCACCTGTTCTAATATTTATTTGACTCTAAAATACAGTTTTCTACAATTTCTAAATATTTCTCTGAAAGTTTTTACTTTTATTACATTGCGCTATGTTTTTAAAGTGTATTCGCACTTAATATCTTAAAAATTTAATTCAAATTAAATTTGATTGGCAAAAATGTATTTATACTTGTAATTCAATAATCGAATCTGTTCTAAGATGGGGGGAGGAATGTGTCCGCTCAAACCACGATGAATTTTAAAGTGTCCGCTAAGGTCACGAAATGTTATGCGTCTGCTCTTGCCACGTCCGCTCCTGCCACGCAACCTCTCAGCCACTATCTTTTATGTTTCGGGTGAAATTTTGATATTTTATTATATATTATTGTGGGCCGATATACTAGTCGAGCCGCAAAAATGTTCGCTGTGGGCCACATGCAGTCCACAGACCGCGAGTTTGACACCCTTGACATAGAATAAAATGAGCATAATTGAGTGTTACAAAAAAAGCTATTATTTTCAGTATTGGTGCCTGTGGAATTTATTATTACGTAGCACTCTCTAAAGCAAGAGCTATTGACGTAATTTTGAACCACGGTAAAGTGACGAGGACAACACCTGAGTTTGCAACCCCTCTCCAATCTTCCACATCATGCCAACGGAATGTTGTGAGTCACAACAGATTTAACGTGCATCAGCTGCTCCACATGACAGGTCTTCGGTGGCACCCATCCGTGACCATAACCACTAGACAACCGCGGTCACAACAAACAAGACTCTCACACAACTGCAGGAGTCAACTTCGGATGTTTCCAAGGCAATCACCTTGACCATGCCTCCTTGCCACCTCCTCTAAGCCAATCAGGAGAGTCTCTCTCATAAAGGCCCTTCCACTTTCAGGCCACATTTACCATCTGCATATTGGATGGAGGAATGCTTTGCGTTTCTTTTCCCAGAGATATTCAGCTTCCGTTTCACATATGAGAAGGGATGGTGAAATGACTAGTAAAAAGATCGAAAATGAAGAAATCGTTAGTGGCATCCAAGAGGCTTTCCACATTCTTATTCACCAAAAACTAGAAACCCCGTGGGGAAAGGAAAGATTAATCAGTAACCTCAATATCATAAATCCCTTATTTACTGAATAGTAATCCCTTAGGGTAAAAAAAAAAGGATTCTCTCTCTCTCTCTCTCTCACACACACACAGTATTATACAAGATACTGTATTATAGGGAGGAAAAATTCTAAACATACAAAGAATTCATCATCAGTTTATCAGTGCTTAAATTACAAAAATATTTCAATATACACTGGTGTGCAAAAATTAAGGACGAGACGGTTTTTTCAATATAACTTTGTACAAAAGCATTCCAAATCAACACATTTAATACCGTAAGATCCCCAATACGTAAGGACATGAGTAATGTAAGCAACACTTACTAAAAGAGAAATCAGAGGGAAAAAAGAAGCTTTATTGAAAAAGTAGCATGGAGCGCAATGCCACTGAAGGCCGAAACATCCCTGTGATGGGTGTCCAGCAAGAAATATCCGGTCTTTAGTAGGTGATATGATCTCCCCTGACTGCTAGGCAGGTTTCACAGCGTCTGCCCATGCTGAGAATGAGGGTGTCAATGAGTTGTTGAGGCATTGCTGCCCATTCGTCTAGCAGCGCCAATCGAAGCTCCGGAATCGTTACTGGTGGTAAAGTACGAGCTGCCAAGCGTCTGCCTAGAAAATCCCATACATGCTCGATGGGATTGAGATCCGGAGATCATGCCGGCCAATCCATACGTTCAATATCCTCACTCTCTAAGAGCTGTTCGGCAGCTACTGTGCGATGACATGGTGCATTGTCGTCCATGAAAAGGAACTGCGGACCCATAGCGCCTCTAAAAAGACGCACATATGGAAGAAGAATCTCGTTACAATAACGGGTCCCGTTGACTGAACCTGCGTCGAAGATGTGAAGGTCTGTACGACTACCAAGCATGATGCCTCCCCAAACGAGAACACCGCCCCCTCCATACCTGTCCCTTTCAATGATGTTCGAGGGATGATTGCGGCTTCCCCGCTCTCTCCAGGTGAGTATGCGATGAGAATCGCTACTCAGACTGAATCTGCTCTCATCTGTAAAGAGTACTCGTCCCCATTCATTGTCTCTCCAATTCCGGTGTTCCCGGCACCACAGAGAACGCCTTCTCCGATGGGCAGGCGTTAGAGGTACACACCGTACAGGGCGTCGTGCAAACAGATCACCACCGTGCAGTCTTCTGGCCACGGTAAAACGCGATATCGGTCGTCCAGTCGCCTGTGTCGTGTGTCTAGCGATTTCTCCCGCTGTCTGCCGCCTGTTTCTTCTGGCCTGTAAGGCAATTATACCGGTCATCGGGTTTTGGTTCCTCGTGGACGACCACTACTGAACCCCCGGATAGCTGTTCCTGTTGTTTGAAATTGTCTCCAAAGTCGTGAAACGATGCTGTGAGCAATTCCGAACTCTGCAGCCACACTTGTCACACTGAGACCTTCTTCCAACTTCCCAATGATTCGACCTCGGGAAGCCGTATCTTCAAAATGTAAATGTTCTGAATACAAATGTTGTAGAAAGAACTAAATATTTTCCTGATGTCTAAACTACATTATAGTAAATATTTTATAGTACTACTTTAGTATTTTCAAGTCATGCAACAAAAACCCAAACTTGCTAAACTACCCCGATTTAGAAAAAAAAATTGACATTATTTACAAACTTGGTGATTTCGGGATTACCTTTATATCACTATTATTTTGTGTGTATAAATGTTTTGTGTATTTAAAGCTCATGTGAAAATATTAGGTTAAGATGTAACCGAATAATCTATCAAAGTAACAAATGTTATTAATATTACGTAAAAGAATATTTTGAATTAAAAAAGATATATTCAGTCATAATTATTTCAAGTAGTGTTTGGATGTAGAACATAAGTTGGAAAATAACATATTAAAAATTAGAGCTTTACATACACTATTAGTTTTTGTTTTTGCCTTTCCAAATTTTATAAATGTGTTTTTTTCAGACTTTTAATTTTGAAAATGTGTTTTCTAATCCCTAACGCTTTTTTTTCTAATCTTGAAATATCTTGTAAATACTCCCAAACATATGATCCATAAAAGTTCATATGGATTTAGGATTGGGAGCTCCAGTTATGTTTTTTAAAAAATCTTAAAGTTAATATTTGAAAAATTTCGTGTTTTTCCAGGTTTAGCTATAAAAATAATTATTAAAATCCAACAAAGAAATAGATTTTAAATTCTATACTTTTTGTTTCCAATAATCTAAGAAATATAAATCATTTACAATAATTAAATATTTTTAATTATTTAGTATTTTATAAAAGTTTTTAAAAAACTTCCAAAATGCTCAATGCTTTAAAATTGTTAAATAATGGCTTTGTCAAACTAACTTATTATTTTCAGAATCAATATAATAGCATAATTTGAATATAAAACAAAAATTTATTTTACTGTTTATGACTTCTACTCATAATGTAAAAAGAATGAAATATAAATATATAACTTAGTGCAGTCAAAAACAATCATAATTTGTAAAACTCCGGCCCCACAACAAATTCCAATACATTTTACAAACTGTAGCTAAAAACAATTATATACTTAGGACCAAAAATTTATTTATGTATGGAAATATTTTTCCTTATTAAATATATAATGAATAATTACAAGATGATTTCTAAAATCCTAAAAGCCTTTAATGGAGAAAAAGCCCGACATAATTTGGGTTGTTTGAAATTTCATTATATAAATATGCATGCTTTAAAACAAATAAATTTTGCAAAGAAAAAGCAATTTTACAAAAAATTTTGTATTTACTAAATATTAAAATAAATCAGAATTCATCCTCAAAATATACATAATTGTGTAAGAAAAGGTTTTGTTCAATTTACAAACAATTGCAAAGAAACTTTTATAAATAATAATTTAAACAGGTATAAATAGCAAAAATTATCAAAGAAGTATACAAAATATTATTAAAATTTGCTATAAAATGTTTAGTCAAAGCAAAATACCTTTTACAAAGCCAAAAGTTTATCTAAACAATTGTACATTACTGAAGCTAGAAGTGTACATATGCAGATAGAGGGCAAAAACAAATATATTTGTTCAAAACATTTTTAAACCGTTAATTTTAAGAAAAAAGATTTTGTATACATTGATAGATACGTCATTGATTGGTTGATATACGTCGTTTATAGCACTGTCACAGTGTGATATTTTTCGAAACACGGCGCTGCACACAGTCCAACATTACATTCTTTACATTCAAAACGTGTTTCTCTTCGAATGCGTTTTCCGTTATCATTTTTCTTAAGGTAGCATACGACACATTTTCGTGGTGGTTTGTTTTTCTTGAAGAGTCACTTTCCACATGTGAAGCCATTATGAAGCACATATTTCCATTTATGCCTTCCAATTAAACGGACTACATTTTCAGAAATTTCAGAGGTAACAAAGTTTCGAGAATCGGAATTACTACTTCCTTCTTCTATCAATCGTTCAATCAGTTTCATTCAAAACCAATATGATTTTAAAATACCGCCATTTTTTTTTTTATAGATAGTGAAGGAATTCCACACAATATGATTTAACAAATGTTCGAAAATCTTCTTGTAGTATTTCCTTTGTTGATTTCGGGCAACAGGATAGTAGGATAGACACTGGTATGATCTCTATCAACACCACCCATGGTGGTATTATAAAACTCCGCTGCTTTTGGTTTCATTTTCACAGAATCTCGTTTCTTAGCTTTCACTTCCACCATATCAGCGTTATGAAAAATGCTAATCATATGCAGGGTTTTTTTATCCTTGTACTTCAAAACACACATTTTTCCCTTTTGGAAGGCAATAATTTCCACTTTCTTCACTTTAGAATCTTTTAATGAAACAGGTAAACCTTTTCTAGGTAACGGACTTGTGGCTGGCGTATCATGAGTTCGAGCCCATTACCACTGAAGACCCACCGTGTAGGGGGCGATGCACGTTAAATCTGTTAAGAGCTGAAACGTCCCTCTGTGGTGTGGTGTGGTGTGGTAGTTAGGAGAAGGAGAAGAGTTGCTAGCACAGGTGTCATCTCGTCACTTGACCATGGTTCAAAATGACGAGGTTCGTCGCCAAAAGTTATCGAGTATAGCTGAACAGAGCGACGTTAATATCACTCACTCACTCAACCAAATTGTATGAAATTTACAGAATAAGTGAAAAAATATTAGAAGTGGAATATATTAAAAATTCAATTTAAAATTTTAAATATTCAAAGAATTATTAGTATTTATGGTAAATATTTTTCAACTGCGTACGCGAGATACCTACATAAATATATTTTTCGAAATTTCAAATGCAGAATTTTCAGTGCAGCTAATATAAAATTCCTGGTTTTGTATGGTTAAGATTACAAAAAATGTCCAAATTTTAATTACTTGTTCTTCAGCCAACCTCTATAATAGAATCTAAATGATAGAGATTTTGCATAAATAGATATTTTTTTAACTTGAATTTAAAATGGATCTTTATATTTATTTATTGACGCAAATGTCAACTGTAAATTTGTCCAGGTGCTTTTCATTTCTCTTTGCCCGAAGATTCAAGCTTAAAAATTTGAGCCTTGTTGTTCCCATTCTCTTTGAAGGAAACTGAAGTTCAGACATTAAAAATTCTATTTATAATTCGTTATCTAAACAATACAAAACTAGGAATTGTATGTAAGATACTCTGAATACCTGGCTTTGATATTATGAAAAACTATAGGATTTAAATAGGTTTTTTTTGTTGTTATTTTTATCAATGCGTACAAAAATTTTTGCAAGTTCTGTTGTAACAGAAACTTAAAAATTATTCATGTTTAGAATTTTAAAAGTTTAACAGGTTTTAAATTTTGAACCTTTTTTTTATAAATTTTTGACACAAACGAAATAATTCCTTTAAAAAAAAACTTAGAAGTATTAATTTAAAATAAGAAAAAACGAAACTGTAAATCATCCTCATTGTTTTGATATATACTTTGAATTTAAATATAGATATATCATAGATATTTTTAGAGATACATATAAAAAACTTAATGTCTACTTTGAGAATTTGGTAAGAAGAAAAAAATGTGATTTTATCAAGCTACCCTTTTTCTCTTCCCAATTCGTTGAATTTCAAATTAATATTAAATCAAAGTGAGTATATATCATCTATATTACTTATGTGATGGAACTTAAAAAGTGATTTAAATGAAAGATTTTATAAAAATGCTTAGATCGTGAAAACTACATCAAAGAATTTATTTATTCAAACCCAAAAATATTTCAAGTCAAGTTTACTTACAAACTTTAACTGATAGTCCGTACGCTCTGGAGGTTTTAAATTCTTCCCAGTTTTTTACGATTGCTGCAGGGGAAGAACGGGCAAGCCATAAAACTTCCTGTCAGAGTCCTTTGTGTCACCCCAACCCTCCCTAATTATCCTTCAAGATGTTAAGCCTTTAAAGGGGGAAAGGATTTCGGAAAAAGACGTCTCTAACACTTTCGAAGCTGTTACTTGAGGAGGAAAAAACACGCGCGTTTGGTGCATTTTTGGTGAGTCCCCGGTCTTACGGGAAAAAACGTGTGGTGCGTTTTTGAAGCATCTCAGGATGGCAGAAAAAGACGTTTGGAACGCTTAAAGGGTTAATACGTAAGATCCCCAATACGTAAGGACATGAGTAATGTAAGCAACACTTACTAAAAGAGAAATCAGAGGGATAAAAAGAAGTTTATTGAAAAGTAGCATGGAGCGCAATGCGACTGAAGGCCGAAACATCCCTGTGATGGGTGTCCAGCAAGAAATATCCGGTCTTTAGTAGGGGATATGATCTTCCCCTGACTGCTAGGCAGGTTTCACAGCGTCTGCCCATGCTGAGAATGAGGGTGTCAATGAGTTGTTGAGGCATTGCTGCCCATTCGTCTTGCAGCGCCAATCGAAGCTCCGGAATCGTTACTGGTGGTAAGGTACGAGCTGCCAAGCGTCTGCCTAGAAAATCCCATACATGCTCGATGGGATTGAGATCCGGAGATCGTGCCGGCCAATCCATACGTTCAATATCCTCACTCTCTAAGAGCTGTTCGGCAGCTACTGTGCGATGACATGGTGCATTGTCGTCCATGAAAAGGAACTGCGGACCCATAGCGCCTCTAAAAAGACGCACATATGGAGAAGAATCTCGTTACAATAACGGGTCCCGTTGACTGAACCTGCGTC
>BMAO01023299.1:0-15345 GCA_019973975.1 Trichonephila clavata | reverse complement strand
CAACATGAAAATTAAGTTTTATTGGAGTTTTAGGCACATATTAGTATTATTACAATAACATTATTTTTTTATTTTCGTGAAATGCCTTCAAACCATTTCTAGTAGTTGCATTAATGTTCTTGCCAATACGTGTTTCAGATCGAATGTTACTGAAATTTGCCAAATCTTAAGAAAAAAAATCATTCATCTAAATACTCCATAAAATATTCAATCGGTGCATTAATTTGAGATTCAAAGCATCCTACCTAGGGATTGCAATACCGGAATACCAAATGCCGGTATTTTGAGCCATTTGTACAATTTTGTAATACCGGTATTCACAAGTTTAAATACCGTTTTTTTGGTATTTACTTGAAATTTTAAAAATTGTCTCCACTATATGTTCAGGGATCGTCAACATTGCAAAATAGTATACGTTTTTGTATTTATACCTTCATAACGGGCGAAATTCGTTAGACTGTGAACATAAAATTGAATTTTACAATCAAGAGAAGTGATAAAATACGGGAATCATCAAAGGAGGCAATCCAAAACTATCAATTACAACTCAGAGCGATACAGCACACGCGCAGGATTCGTAGTCTGATACTTGCATCTGTGAAAACAAGGTTGTAGTTGTGAAGAAAGTGCGTAGTATTTCGATATCTTTTAATTGGTAAAATTTGTTGTTCACATTGTGTTTGCATGTCATTCTTTTAGGGCTCAAAATATTTTTCAGGTTTATTTTTATATACTCATAAATAATAACCTATAATAATGAATAAGAATAACTTTAAAGAACATAAAAATCTGTTGATAATACTTCGGATTTGTTTCATTATTAAAATGAAGAAAAGAATATGGTGGCACATTGTAAAAAATATTGTCTCTCGAACAAAAACAAGAATTAGCGTAACTGAAAAAATTTCAATAAACCAGAAAAAAATACAGGAATCAGTTATATGCAAAACCATTTAACGAGAAATCGATAAATTTGAAGATGAGGGATTTAGAAATAAATACTTGTAAAAAGTATATCACGCATTTCTATCAGTACCAACTGATACAGTACTATCAGTACAACAACTATCAGTACAACTTTATAAACTGTTATAATTTATATAAGTTACAATTTTTTTTGCACTCTCTAATAAAACTGGAAAATACAAAACAAAAAAAAAACACCTGTATTTTCTTTCTTTTTCTAAAATTTTTGTTACCGGTATTAAAACAGGTATCCCGGGTGAGTGAAGATTAAGGTCGCACTGTTCAGCTACAAGAGGGATTTTGGTGACGGACCTCGAATTTTAAGGATCCGGGTATTAAGATCTAAAAAATACCGAATACCGGTATTGAACTTTTGGTCCGATATTGCAATCCCTAATCCTACCTCCTGAAAATCAAATGGACTTATGTGTATGTATTCCCCATTGAGTTAGAGCAGAAAAGTCAAAAGCTACATCCTGATCATCATCATCATCCATCTCAAATTCCATTATTACTTTGATAATCATCTTCATCTGACAGTGAACTCAAATCAGAATCTTCGCGATTCATCAGCTCTAAAATTTCATCTAGTATCGAATATTGCATTAAAAAAATACTTATTATGGTAACTAGAATGTGAAGGTATTTCAAATTTTAATTTTTTTTACTTTTAAAAAATAGAGGGCATTTTGCTGCATCTATGGATGCATTATTTATGAGAATTCGATAAAAAGAACGCTAAATAATTGAATTTTTACAATCGAAGCAAATGTGATGTAACTGTGATTCAAGTACACTTTCTTCAAAATACGTAGTGTATTTAATATGTATTGTAAGAAACTAATTTTTTTTTCTATTCGAAGAATGTAATTCTTCTATGTTATATGTTCAAATTCGTTGAAAATTGTACATTTTTTGTGCAAAAATTGCGGAAATTTTAAATAATTTGTTACAACATTTTGAAGAAAAAAATTTGCTTTTTGAAATGTTAATTATTTTTAGTTTTGCATTTATAAGTACTCCAGAGAAGTTTTTAAATTATAAATCAAGTGGATATAGTACGAAGTGGATCTTGAGGATTATTCCAAATTAAATACACAGCTTGTAAAATAGACATTTTTGTCTTTCCTAACTGCTTATTGTTTAACATTTGAATGCTCATGAATCTATATGCTTATTACTGTTGGTTTTGCTTTAAAATAAATAAATATTCATATGTATGAATACAAAGACAGAGTTCCTTTTAAATTAGATTACAAATTAACTTCTTAAATTCATCAGTCATTTTCTTTGTGTATTTTTATAACAATAAAAATATGTGTAAGGAATTCTGTAATATTCTGTATTGATGGTGTTCAAAGTGAAGTAAAAATACTAAAATTTATAGACATAAAACTTTGGTATTTTAAATGGAAGAAATATGAATCGTTGATAACACGTATTGATGAAGTAGGGAAAGAGTAATTAAAAATACTTCTAAATAATCTAGAATTTTAAGGGGTATCGGAACGCTCTATACTGATAATGTTAAAAAGGGCTTTTTCAATGTACCTTTTCTAAAAACCTGTTGGAAATACAATCCCCAAATTTTTTTTGCACGTTAAGAATACATCTAATATCATACTGAAATGAGCTTTTTTTAAAATTTTTATTAGTTTTTCTTTACAATTTTTTTATTTGATGTACAGTGAGAAAACAGTGTTTTTCGACAGAAAAAAAATTATAAAAAAAATATATACAAAATTTTGCTAAAAGCTCATTTCAGTATATACTAGAATATATAAAAAATGTATCATGTAAGTTTTGTTGACATCAGATATATACTTTCTGAGAAAAGGTACATCGAACCTTCAAAAGTGACATTTTGAGAAAAACACATTTTTATAAATAAAGTTACCTGATCAAAACATTCCAGCTCCATATTCTAAATTTTCAGCATTTTTTAAATTTTCATCTTCTTGTTTCATTCTTTTAAGTCTTTTTACTTTTCTAGTCTCCTTAGTTTTCTGTAAATTGGCATATCTTACCCTTGTACTGCTCTCTTTGTCGAGATGTTCCATGCAGCAATTCGCATAATATCCTCGCTCTATGTTAAGTTTTTTAAAAATATCCAGCTTTGTTGCATTCTCTTTATTAAAGGATGCAATAGCATCATATGTACCAAAGGAAAGTGTTTCTATGTGCACAAATGTCTTTTTGGGGACACGAGACCAAATAACATTATTAATGCTTTCATTCGGATTCTGCGTGTTTCCGTGCAAGCACTTTTTCAATAATTCTGGATCCGAAAGGTCCCTAAAAATAGGCCTAATGGCTTCAACAACAGCAACTGGAAGTTTATGTTTGTGGAGATAAAGTTTATTTTCCAATTGAGCCTTCTTACACTGACACCATGTGTCAAGACCTGATGGACAAAATCCATGCTGTGGATTTTTATCCTTAGATATTTTGTGAAGAAATATTGCCCATATAGCTTGTTTCATACACTTTACATTTGATAAATTTCTTCGAATGGCAAGACCATAATATGTTTGCAATTGATCAATAGTTGCTTCTGTTAATCTATTTTTGTCACATAATGCTTTGCCATCTGATAATTTTTGCCCCCTCATTTTTGCTTTGAAACGTCGGAGGCGAGATCCCATCCGTTTCATAATATGCCCTAAAGAAATTTTAAAAAATGACGTCAAACTTCAAGCTGACCCAAGAGGAAGTGCAATATTTACCTTTTTTCTGTCCATTTAAATCGGTGACTCGCGTTTAGACGATTCTTTAAAAACAAAATTTTAGCACTTCTAATTAAGCTAGAGATAAAAATGAGGTATTTTTGGAAAGGTAATGAGCTGAAAAATTTAAAAATGCAATAACCTGAAATTCACCTTTTAAAAAAATTTTACCTTTCCAACTTACAATTTAAACTTACCTTTTAAACTTACAATTTAAAAAACTGAGAAATGAGATGCAAAATAATCCAATTAATAATGGTATGGCTTTATATTGTATTAAAAAATATTATTTTACAAATCATAGATGAAAATATCTTTATTTTCAATTTTCACAAAAGGCATTTTTTGGTGATTCCGGTACACTTTCCTCAAAGTCTACTTTACCTATAGTGCATATTTTGTATACTATAAGATCCACAAAGTTTCAACAAAGTGACTGAATTTTTTTCAAATAAACATCCACAAATTTTAGATATAGCACAAGTTCTGTATAAAATTTAAAGGAAATTTGAATCACTAAACTTAAAATTTTTTTTTAAAAATTTATAAATTTATTTTTTTAAATTTCATATCATTCATTTATTATTAATTTCATATCATTCATTCATTATTAATTTTATATCATTCATACAAAAACTCTGTGAAATTTATAGCTATATAAGCAGTAGATTTTATGCAAAGTGTACCTAAAGGTAAGAACATGCTTGAAAATAAAAATAAAAATAGTTATTGATTAATTATTGCTCTTACAGATTTATTTGTAATTTAAAATGAAATTTTTTACACTAACTTGTACAAATATACAGATAATTCAACGTAAAAATTTTACCTCCGTTGCTTTTAATTTAAGTGAGAACCATTTAAAGTTGGTGCAAAAAAAAGTTTATTTTTCCTTCTCGCAGACGTCCCAGTTACCTTAAATAAAAGATTACCAGGAAAAAATGGGTAACAATGGAAAGAAAACACCTCAACTAACGATTTTAACTCAAGAAATACTTCTATCAATCTTCAAATTCCACCTTCCCCTAAAAAATATAACTAAAAATTAAAACAAAATTGACTTAAAAAGTATGTTCATATGTGATTGGGTCCCATTGTATCACAAGTGATGCAAACAAGTTTCACAAATCATTATGCTTTAATATTTCATTAAGAATTCCTTTTTGTGCGTGGTCCTTTTTGTGTGTTAACTAGTAAAAAGTACATATACAAAGAAAACGCATATTTTAAAAATGGTTTAATATTTGTATATAAATAAGAAAAAAATACTTCCTTCGATGACGTAAACACATCGTGTTAAAATTCAGAGACGTTTCTAGAAATCGCTATCATGGACAGATACAGTTATAAACGAGAAAATTATATGAAGTAATTCACTTTGTATTTCATGTGATACACAACCGGTCCCAGATTTTTTTTTTCTTTGCTGTTTATCCTTCAGAAAAGAATTGTGAAACTTTTGTATCACATGTGATACAGAGGAACCGAGGAGGTTAAGATATTGAGATATCTTAGCATTAAACTTTCGATTGTACTGAAAATCGTTCTTATAGTCCTTGCATCTGCATTAAAAAGGGACAGGACTTGAATTTCTAAATTAGAAGTAAAACTATCTTTTACACATCCCCCCCTAGAGTCTATTTCATTTTTAGCGGATCTGTATTCAACAAAGGAAGCATGCTTATCCAATTCCAAGTCTGTAGGTCTTAAAGTTAAAAAACGAAAAAATTTGTTTCTATCACGTTTCCACAACCGTGTGTGTGTGTGTGTGTGTGTGTGTGTGTGTGTGTGTGTGTGTGTGTGGTGTGTGTGTGTGTGTGTGTGTGTGTGTGGTGTGTGTGTGTGTGTGTGTGTGTGTGTTTATTCTTTTGAATCATTACCGAAAATTGAAACTGAAATTTTTGTATTACCTTATTTATTTCAACGATATATTTTCAAGAAATATAAGGAAATACTGTGCGTGTGTGTATATTTTTTATCAATCCAAATCTCACTCCTTATAAAAAGAAACTTTCTTTTATTAAATTATCTTAAATAGGCTACTTATTGACAGGTACACCCAAAAAGAGTAGCTATTCTTCGTGAATTTCGAATTAAAAATTTATTTTTACGAAATATGTAACGCCATTTTTATAATATTTTGATTTGATTATCTTTTTACAAACTAACGCAGATTCCAGTACGGGGAAACAAAACTCTGAGCTAAGATCATTTTAGTGAAAAAATTTGGTGCTTTATTAATAACGTATTCGCAAATAAGAATTCATTTTTTGTAGTATTATACATTTGTAAATGTCTCGTTTCTTAGATGCTGCCAAGATGAAAATGAAAGAAGATGGTTACGATATAGAAAATTGTATATCATACCTCTCAAATGAAAAAATTATATCCAGAGACACTTGGCTTGACAGTAAGTAACCCTTCCATCTAAATCGAATCTAAAATTGTTTTGTTTGCTTTGATTAATTGTTTAAGATATATATATGTAATGATTCCCTCTAGTATGCTTTTAAATAATTCCTTTTAAATATTTTTTAAATCTTTGGTTCAAGACTAACGTGTTAATCTTAATCGAATTGCATCATAAAACTCGCTCCCCCTCGTTTCCAGCCAATCACGGCGCCCGTTAGAAAGGAGTTACGCGATCTTCAAAGCCAGTATATAAGCGAAACTTCAACTTCTTTTGTCCTCGCTCTCTTTGTCTCCTTGTCTTCGTCTAAATTATGTGTAAACAGATGCAACTCTTTTATTCTTTGTGTGCTGTCTTATCTTTTGTGGTTTATAATATGCTTATTGTGTTGTCGTAATGCCATTGAAGTTTAATATGATAATAAAGAGAAAAAATTAATCCAAAAGAATTCTCCGTTGATTAAGAAACAATCAAGAAAAATAATCATCGACAACTCTACGTATAAAGAATCAACACAGATAAACATTGGTCAACGCTACAAAATAACTCACCAAATTTACTATATATATATATATATGCTTAAAAGCATGGATTTCTCCCTGGACATTCTATATATAAATGAGGATTAAACAAACTGCTATTCAGATTCCAAAAGACAATTTCCTATTATCTAAATGGCAGTGGTGTAACAGAGAACATAAGGCCTCCGTGCAAAGTCAGGTTTGGGGCCCCAAGTCCAAATACGTACTTGGTGTCATTCAAGCTTTGGGCCTTCTAGAATCCCTGCCCCTCCCTTGAGGGGGTGTACGTTACGCCATTGCTAAATGGAATACATGAAAGAGAGAAAAGTATAATAATACGAAATGAGACATGAGAGATTATTTCCATAAATAAACTCTCTAATAAATAATTCAAATATTACCGTCAGTGAGCTCCTGAGCATGACCTATCACAACCTCCTCTTTAGGATTAAGATTTTAAGCATTTACAAAGAAAATCATATTCAAGAACAGGGTTCAACAGCTGTGGTGTGCCAAGCCAATCTACCTACATGATTTAGGATACCGCACAACGAGCATATGTCATCCTCGTCACTTGACCATGGTTCAAAATTACGAGGTCTGTCGCTAAAAGCCCTCGGGTTGCTGAATAGTGTGCGTCGTTAATATTCACTCTCAATCACTCAACACACAATAATAATAGAAACAATCCGATTCCAACGGCTATGTACGCAGAGAAGTTAGGGAATCCAGGTCAAGAATACAGAATTCAAGTTTTATTATATAATAATTAGGCACCATTTATATATATCGATATCGTAACATTTAAAAATAAACAACATAAAATATAACCATTACTTCAATATAAAAAATTAAAACTGTACACGTATTATGTATCGTTTAAACATACTTATTAAAATAAGAAATAAGCCACATGAAATACAAGTATTCCTTCAATATGGTTGAATAAAAAATAAATATTTTAAGGCAAACCTTGTCTATATACCAGCGATTCTCAAACTGTGGGGGCGCCCCCCCCCTGAGCGGCCGTGATAACTCTATGTGGGTGGCGTGAGCATATTGAAAAGTCGAAAACAAAAGATTATTTTGAAAAAATATATTAATTTACTGAACGTAAACAAACAAAATACATTCTGGCATAATCAAAAATAAATTACACATTTACACTGATATATTACACTTACAAATGTATCAGAACTGCACAATTTACAAGGGGTGATCAAATGAAAAGGTACGAAACGACATAAAAATGAAACAGTTAAATATTTGCATATTCCGCCAAGGGAGAATGTAGCGAGACATCTCGGGATGCCATTGGAGACTCTGACTGGGATCGGATCATGCGCGGGTGCCCGCATGCGCAGGAGAGAGCAAAGGCTCTTATAAAAAAGCGGCGTCCAAATGATGCGAGCAACAGAATTACTCGAGCACAGAAAAAGCATTAACTCCGATGTGTACTGTGAGACACTCCGACGCCTACGCAGGACCATCAAGAACAAAAGACCGGGCTGCTCACGGAGGGTGTGGTTCTGCTCCATGATAACGCGCGTCCACACGTCTCCCAGAGTCACACAAATGGAACTGGACAAGTTCCAATGGGAGACGTTGGACCATCCGTCCTACAGTCCGGACATGTCACCCTGCGATTTCCAATGTGTTTGGTCCACTGAAGAAACACCTGAAAGGAAAGCGCTTCAACTCGGACGACGTACTCAAGGACACTGTGAACGCTGGGTCTCGCACAGCCACAGGAATTCTGGGAACAAGGAATCCTGCGGCTTTTCATCAGCGGATCGTTGTGCTCAGGCCTATGGTGTATATTTTGAATAAAGTCTATATTTGTACCCCGTGTCGTTTCGTACCTTTTCATTTGATCACCCTTGTATTTGATGTTCAATTTAAATATAGTAAGTTAAAATAAGTTTAATAATTTCCAGTGACTCCAGAGGCTTGTCGTTTTTACAATTATGTATCGAAATTAACACTCCTCCTGATAATTCGTATGCTTTATAATTAATCCCTTTTTTAACTGCCTATTAAAAGTTACCCGATTCATTCTTCAATGCCATCGTTTTCCACGTAAGCGCGCGGTATGTGATGTATGGGGGAGGGAGAAAAGGAATAAATAAGCAAATTTTTGAGACAAGTAATTCCATCGCAAACACTGTCAAGGTCCTTTTAATGCATTCAAAAATTTCGGAATAATTTTATGGAAGGCAGTGCCCAGAAAAGATCGTGCTTCGGAAAGACGTATATATACGTCCATGGACATTAATGCCTTGACTGAGCAAAGACGTTTATATACGCGGGTGGTACTTAAGAGGTAAAAGTAGTATTGTAGCCTTAGCGTAAAAGTATAGTATTATTGAAGTCATGCATTGTCGTTGCATGGAGGGGGGAGGGGGGCGTGAGGAAAATATGATTGAATATTGGGTCGCAAGTATTGGGTAGTAAGTTTGAGAAGCACTGCCCTATACGCTGTGTATCATATCGCAATATCACGGGAACACAATTCTGAGCGATTAAACAACTTCTTTGTGGACTCAAAATGTTTTTCATATTAGAGAAAATTTATTCACAAAGATATGTAGACCCTAAAGCAGAATACATGAAATTTTCTTCAAACAATTAAACCTCTCTACCAATGACAACTCCTTAATATAATTGTCTATTTATCATTTGAGTTATCTTCCAGATTTTGTCGTAATTCCGTAAATTTTTCTCTTTCTCTGATTCTGAAGATATTAGTTCAATAATCTAGAATTTTCAT
The DNA here is from genome assembly GCA_019973975.1 of Trichonephila clavata. Classification (NCBI taxonomy): domain Eukaryota; kingdom Metazoa; phylum Arthropoda; class Arachnida; order Araneae; family Nephilidae; genus Trichonephila; species Trichonephila clavata. Next base: position 5,952 of record BMAO01023299.1, on the reverse strand, counting down.
CCACTCAAAAACTGACGAATTTGTAGATTGGCGTGGAGTGCCATTGATAATTGTACAGCGTGTCATGGGTTACCGAAGCGTGCTCAAGAAGTTCACCGAATATTTACCACCAGAGATATTTATTTCAGAGAAAGAAAAAAAAATTTCGGTGGTATGAGTTCATTCATTCTTCAAGGCTTGTGCTTGCATTTTGAATCACCTGAAGGGATTGTACGTAGCTATAATTTTTTAAATACACATTCCTTAATTTGTAATTCAAATAATCTAAAATAGAGTTCACAAACTACTATGGACAATTTGTCTTATTATTTCTTATTCTAGAATTACAAAAACACAGCAATAACCCGTATACTTGACAAGTGAAAAACACAGTTGTGACATGCAGTTTTTCATAATTTTTAAATTTTGTTTGCTCTGAAAAATGTTTGCATATGACAATAAATTATATAATGCTATATTCCCTAACACCGGCTGGGTGGCCAAGTTGGTTTTGCGGTGGCGTTGTACGATCAAGTTTGCGGGATTCAACCCCGGCCCAAATTGGTGAATTTTCATGATGCAAAAGATCAACAGCGTCCATGTATTGTAATGATGGTTAGGTAAACCCAACCATCATTACAATACATCAGTGTACGAAAGTTAGAAGGAAAACTATACGTAATCAAAACAACACAATTTATTTACAAGTTTCAATAACCTAACAAACTTGAACTTGAAACTTGATCAGGAATTGCACCGTAAACTAACTGAGGAAGCAAAGGCGAGGAAGACGATGTAAGTTAATTTAGTGTAAATTTAATAACTTACTTTAAGCCAACGCTAATCTGATTCAAATATCCAATTGATCAATCGTCAATTATAAATATTAAGCAGATAATTTACTGCACATCTTCATCTAGCTTTCTATTATCTTGCGTTAATCCTCACTGCTATCCTTTAGCTTCTAACCTCTCTCTCATTTACGAACCAGAAAGCTAATACTTAAATACTGACATAATTTATACATATACCGCGTTTTCTTCTTCGGGAGGAAGTTTTCAATTAAATAATATTTGAAGTTCGGAATTTCTTAAGAGGATTAATAGGCAGAACGCGGATAGACCTGTTACATTGTTAGCTGGAAATGTGTTGAAAATTAGCTAGATTATAAGGGAAAAGGGGGTCCCTCGATTTTTAATAAATTTAACTTTTTTAACGTTTTTTATATTTTAAATAATTTTTTGCGATCGATTTTTTTCTTCTTTTTTTTCCTTTTAGGAATGCGAAATCTTGCTATGTCATGTGCCATGGTGTGTCTCATCCTGTTGTCCTTCTCAGCTCCCTTGGGCCTTTTAGGACTTTTCAAGAAGCAAATAAGCACCATTATGGTCACTGGAGTCATGTACATCCTCGCAGGCGAGTTAACTCTCTGTCGCTTGGTTCTAAAATATTATTATACAGAAAAAGATACTGATTCAACTCAAGGCTTTTATTAAGCAACCACTTTTAATTCTTAAAATTATTGTTTATTCTGTGAAATTCTACTTTCCTCCTTAACTATAGAGCTTCCACATTTATTTGAATGTAATGAAGTGTATCTGAAAGAGCATAAAAAATGATGGACTCTTTCGAAATTACATTTTTACTCCGATTTTTATCAATATATTTTAACTAGTCATTACCTGCCTGCTACGCTGGCTATTTAATGATGCTATATGATTATATATATATTGTTTTATCTAAATCTTACCATTAAATTTCAGTTGCATTGAAAAACATTCTTACAGCCCTCGTCTCTTGAGTTATAAAAATCAACAACTGAGTTTCTAAAACCTAAATATAGTTATGTCGATAGAGTCGATTTACACAAAATCCCTTTAAAAAAAAATTCTAACAGCCCTCGTCTCTTGAGTTATAAAAATCAACAACTGAGTTTTCTAAAACCTAATATAGTTATGTCGATAGAGTCGATTTACACAAAATCCCTTTTTGGAAAGATATGAGAAGTGTCAAACTCATATCCTAATGCTTGCATGCAGTTATGGCAATAGTATTTATTATTATTATTTTCAATTTACCCTTGTTCCTTGTGATTCTGATCATGATGACGTTTTATGTAACTCGATTTTGGTACTAACAGCGATATTACACATATAGCCAGTGCCGTTTTATCCATAGGCTCTTGAGGGGGGTGGGTAGACTTAACTAGATTTTTTGGCCCGGATAAGTTGGACTTAACTAGATTTTTTGGTTATAAATTGCGATCCTCCAGTGCCAAGGGGCCTGTAGATGTTCTGGGCCCAGGGCCCGAAATTAGCTTAAATCGGCATTGTATTCAGCCATTATTTAATCCTTTAAACTCCAGTAAAATAAATACCTCAATTATGCTTTTCTTGGAAATACAAATGTTCGTCTGCAATTTTATTACTCCGGAATTCTCTCCGATAAAGACATTCTAAATGCTGAAATATAAACTAAATGAGTAACAGTTAGCAAAATTTTATAAAAAAATTTGTTTAAAAAAATCAGTATTTTTTCTTAAACGTTGAAACACGCCATGTTTGTTACTTTTCCAGCTGCAACACTCTCATTATGGGAAAATTGAATTGTACAGATAACATTCACTTCCCAGCTTGAATTAGAAAAATAAGATATGGCAACAAAAAGATTTGACCATCGCTACCGGACTGACTTTATCACCCTTCGCGATAAATTTGGCGAAAAATACAATATCACCAAGGAATCATCGAGAAGGCTCTGGAATCGACCATTCTAGAAATTATCACGAGACTATATAAAAGACATCTGAAACAAAGTGAGTTCAGTCGAGATCAGAATACTGCGTTTGCGTTGGCCGCGATAAGACAGAGAGATTTTATCTGTCTGGCTTCCTGCAAGAATTCCTGTTCTAGAGAGCTGTTTCTGGAATGTTGTAAAGCTTTTTTTACGAATACGTTTTGCACTACTGTAAATAATCTGTTGTAATACTTATTTTTAGATCGATTTTTCTTCGTGTAGTCATCTCTTTGTTTTTGCCCATTAATAAATCCGTTATTTTTTTTTTAATAATTGATATCGTCAGCTCCTTTATCTCTCACTCAATTAGTAACAATATTATCTTACCAATCATAGAATAAATTTAAAATCATAAGAATAAACTAACATATATGAGCTTATTTTTCTTGATATCTCCAAAAGTAATTACACAAAGCGTCAACGAGTAAATCCGTTTAATTTTACGCATCAAATAAACAACTTTGGAATTTCTTTTTGTCAAAAAGATTATTTTTATCTTTTTTAGGAGTGTTTGGAGTGTTCAATTTAGCCTTTATGCAATTCAAAACGAGTGAAACCTGATGGATTTTATACAAGCACTATTCTAGATCTGAATTTACCTGAAGAATACATGAAGCTAAGGATCTTCTCCGTGGGCTGGCCTCCTACAGCTGAATGGGCTGGCCTAATATTATGCCTAATTGGAAGCCTCTTCTGGCTACTTCTGGCGAAGATATACAGGTTCCAGATACTAAGTCCAACTTAGACTCGAACATCAAAAGCTTCGAAAGGAAGGATTTATTCAAAAATATGTTTTTTGCATATAACTTACTTTGATGATTCCAGATCTCACACGATTGTGAAACAGGACTAGAATATTCGAATATGGTTCGAATATTCATCCCTATTTGACGCGATCAAACAGTCTTCACAGTGATCGTATTTGATAGTTATATGATTTTATTCACAATTCGCTATTAAAATGAAAATAATGGTGATACACCTTTGAAATGTGTTATTTTAAGGCACAATTTCTGTTTTATCTATCAGAATTCATTCAAAATATAGCTTTATATATAACATGAATATCAATGTTTTTGACTGATAGTCCATATAAAGAATTTATTACTTCTGCGTCTATAAGGATAAATGGTATTTTTAACTAGAAAAATACATTTACCATATTTTTAGTCAATTTGCACATTATTCGCAGTTGAACACCAAATTTTTAAAGCATTGGAATATTCATAGATTTTTAGAATAATTATTATTAAAGTTTTTTGAGGTATTGTTGAATCACGAAAAAAATAGCCTTGGCATTGCATCCGCTTTATCACCAATTATTTTAGATCCAAAAACAGAATTCACCTTTTAATTTTAATGTGCTGTTTATTATGTGTATAATCGTTAAGATATGGGACGCCCTTTTTGCAACTGGGCAAAACTAGTAGAATGCTTAATGGTTCGAAGAAAAATTAATTTATGTTTTTGATTTAACCAGCATAAAAGAAATTAATTAACTTCTAAAGAAAATGTTCTTTATGTATCGATGATATTTCTCTCAATGGTCGGGTTTCAATCACGGGAATCTAAATTTCAAGTTTTGTAAAATTCTGCCGAAAAGGAGACAAATTTTACAGTTTTTTTTAAAAAAAATGGATCCCTTAAAAATTAAATGAGTCTTTGAAACACGTGATTTTTCTTTTTAATGCTATTCGAAGTTTTGAACCCCAAAAAAATAAATAAATGTTCATAAATCTGATAAAAAATTGGTAAAAAATGATATTAGTAAAAATGTATAAATTGTTAAAGCAGTTGCAAAAAGTGGTTTCTTTCATAACGAAGTATTTAAAAAATTTCTTAGATTTCTGGAGTCACAAAACCTTTAAAATGAAAATGTTTGCAATTTCCAATTAAGCTCAATAGGATTTATTCAATATCGAAATTAGGATCAGATATCATAGATTAGTAAGAGTCAATGTGCCAATTTTTAATTATATAGATATACTTAGTACGCTTTGTTAATTTTAACCAGCATAAAATAAATACCAGCAATAATAAAACACCAACAGTATAAATTGTGCCTGTGGATGTAATCTTTAATACGATCCCTAAAACAATTTTCTTCAAATATCTATGATACTAAAAATCGTATTCAAATGAAATTTGGAATATACTCAACTTAAATAATTCTTTATTTAATTTTTTTTAAAAAATGGATTTTTTAATTAAAAAATCCATTTTCAATGAAAATTATTAATCATTATTATTAAGAATAATTATTTATATTGATTAATTTTAATAATTTATTCCATTAACATCAGAGTTTACTTCCCTTTTCATCATTAAAAGTGTTTTGTTCGGCCGCCATAAGAAATGTAAAAAAAAAATTAATTAATCTTTTTTCTTGTCAATTATGTGTTTTATCTAAATCTAAGTTATCGTACAAAAATCTGAAATCCTCGTATACCTAATGAATATATATTTCCCATGTTAAAAAAATTATATAGGCATTCATTAAGCATTCGTATGGCAACTTAGAACTTAAATTTAAATTAATTAGTCGAAAAACAGTCAATTTTATTCTGGTTATATGGCAACATTTATTTACTGAGGGACCAAAACTAAGTTCGCAGATGGTATGTACATACAGAAACAATGTGTGTGAAAAATGTACAATAATTGTAAAAACTCTTAATCTTGAAATTCTATTTTATCCGAAAATTTATTTCAATATTTTATATCTATCTGTCTGCCTTTATTTTCTGACCATTAAAAAGTTTTACGCAACTTATCTTAAAGATTTCAAATGAGCCAGTATTAGAAAAATTCAAGAATTTTAACAATTTTATAATGTTAGCTCTTGAATATCTTTAAGAAAGTCAAGTAATGTACCGATATAAAAGAGACGTACTTCTATCATGTTGTATAAATTTTTGTATATATTGATTGTGTGTTTGTGTGGTAAATAGTTGTTGAAAGCTAATTATATTTTCCAAAGCAGGAAAAGAATAATAATTTTGAACCAGCATTTAGCTTCGAAATCACATGCTAAATTTTAGTGTATACCACATACTTCTTGGAACCTTAATCAAACAAACAAATATAGCTTTTATTGGGTGTAAGGGAAAGCTCTGTAATTTTTTGAACACGTGCACTTTCAGGCATTGTCGATCTTTAGCAAGAACTAAGATCCAA
>BMAO01023298.1:0-10448 GCA_019973975.1 Trichonephila clavata | reverse complement strand
TGCCTATGTCTTAAGTCTTCCAAGCAGGTCGGCTATTAATTAACGGCATTTAATTGATAATGGAACTGTGACAAAATCTATTTTTGTGATGTTGCTTATATTATTGTGTAAGCAATGCGGTGAGCCACTTAGATGTTTGCGACGTTCTCCCATACGGTGCATATATATATTTTTTAAAATTTAGCACTTATAATTGTGCAAAAAAGATCTACGTACACATTTCATAAATAGAATATAAATTTTTGAAAGATTAAATTCTTAAAATTTTTGATGATATTTTTTTTATATATATAATTTAGAAATCCCGGGATTAGTTATTTTAACCCCAGGATTTCGGGATCCCGGAGCTGAAAACCCTAGATTTCAAAATTTCATAGTTACCTTAGAATTGCACAATACTGCCCAAGTTCCACCATGCAGAGGGGGCCGATACAAGTTAAATATTTCAGGACTAAAACGCCCAACCTCCATTAGTGTGCTGTAGAAGTGAGGAGAGGGGATTCCAGCTCAGGTCTCATCCTCATCCCTAGACCATGGTTCAAAATTACTAAATACGTTGCCAATATCCCCCGTGCAACTTTATAGTGTGACGTAAATATAATTCACACATGAATTTTACAAGGACAATTACCAAAAGACGAATTTCAGTAGCTGAATGTTAGTGCATCGTGCTTCCACACCGCAGGCCCGAGGTACAAACCCCGGGCAGGACAAAGTCGACTGAGCCTTTCAATCCCTTCGGTCAGTCGATAAAGGAGTTCCTGCTTATTTGAGAATTTACGGTGGGAGTTTCACGGGCTGAACACCTGACCTGAAAATTTGTTCATGCACCTCACAGGCCAAGGTCACGTGTAATGAGACAGCCACAAAAGGCTTTGGCCCTCATGGGCTGTTGGGCCACTGAGTAAAACTATTACCAAAGGACAAATACAATACAGCCCACTTCAACACTAGAACATCCGTCGGTATCGATTGGATAGTGGGCCCTGTCTTGTTTTTTCTTCTTTCCCTGCATTTTAGCAGGGAATTTGAAATTTTTTCTTGACTTTTAATCATTTTCTACCGTGATTACTCAGAAAAAGTTTTGTGATCTTAGATTAATTAGGAAAGATTTTGCAACTAAAAACCTAGAATGACCACTAGTGTCATTTTGATACCAATGCAATTTGTCATAATAAACTGCTGTCATTCAGCAAAAGATAGTTCACTAAATAGATGCCGTTAGCTTAGCAAATTTACAGAAAGTAGTATCGCATATTTATTTGATCTTGAATGCAGTGTTATTCGTGACTCAGCAGAAATGAGTCAGTTATGCTAAAATCATTGTCCTAAATATTTCGTTACACATCATTTGGTTACACATCATAAAAAAAATCAGTCAATTTATGAACCTTGTGTGGAGAAAACACCCTTAAATGATGACTCGTAGAAAAATTCTAAACACAGATGAAATTGCTACTTTGTTCCAAAAGCTTTAGGAGAATAAATTGGATGATGACGAGTTGTCCTGTTCTAATTTAAATCCCGATGAAGACATATGATTAAATGAAATTGACTACGATGAATCTAGAAAAAGAGCTGAAAAAATAGATAATATTTCTGTAAATCGCCTTATATATAAGTCGTTAGAGATAGCACATAATGCATACCGCATAATTGAAATGTCCCTGGCATATTTGCGACTCAATGGTTTGCGGCAAAGCAGCGGTCCAACAAGCTTAGCAGAACACAATATCAAAGCCAGGATTTTTTTTTTATATAAAATAAAGGTTCACAAGGGTGTCTGGGACTAAAGTATCCTCAAGTAATGGCTCTTTATTACAGAACTACTAATCCGGATGAGAAAAAAAAACTGTTCATCCAAGGATTAGTAAACTCTGGGAGATTTTATGGTTAAGTCTCTCCGATCGGCCGCACGTGCACGCAATATACGGAATTCGCAGTTGATGAACATTTTACACTATATTCATTAGTACTGGTATAGTAGCCACAGTAAAAGGTGCAGTGCGCACTTTGATAAGGAAATGTAAATGAGTCTCGCATGTACAGCGGCGTTTTCAAACAGAATGGAATGTCGTTACTGGCTTGTCATTACTTATCAGGACTCCATCAGAATGATTAGCTCATACGATCAACAATGTTTGTTATCATAAAAATTAAGAATACTTTGAGATATCAATATTCCCGTCTCTTTTAAATGTTCTATCCCATTGGTAGAAAGATTTTAATGTCGTTTTATTCTATTGCCGTACTCTACGTATTCTATTTATCTCTACGTTGCCGTACACGCGTGACTGATTTAATTTACATAACCAAAGTGCGCACTGCACTTTATGCTGTGGCGTCTATATCTGAACTAAAGAAGTCATTGTAAAAAGTTTATCGTCTGTGATTGCCGAATAATGCGTGCACGTGCGGCCGATCGGACAACACCCAAATAATCTCGGAGAGTTTTCAATCCATGTATGAACAGTTTATTACATTCTGATGGGTAGTTCCGTAATAATAAGTCATTACTTTTGGAAAATTTAAGCCGGAACACCTTGTATATGATAATTACATGAAATAACATTAACACGTCTTAACATAAACCTTACTGAACAGAAGTCTTACAATTATTTAGTGATTACAATTATATTATGTATTTTGAATCGTGGTGTCAAAACGTCCACGGTGGATGCTTAGGGTTATCGAAATCCCGAACGTTCTAGCGTTAACACAAGTGAAAAAACACTAGTGTTTGTAACTAGTTACCCAACTGAGCTTTTAAGTTAATTTTTTCTCTAAGGTGGGATATTTAAGTGTGGACCGTAGTAATCGAGTAATCATGATTCAAACTCACGGATGATGTTTTTTTTCTTTTTTTAAATTTTTTTTATTGAATCTTGGTTTGAGCTTCGAAGGCCATAAACACTTGCTACGTGGAGGCGATAATGCACGTTAAACATTTTTCGCCTCAAAAATTTCCTACTGAACTGACAGGGAGGTTTCAAAAGTTGAGTCTTCCTCATGTACAGTGACCATGCCTCGAAATTGCCATCTTAAACCCCTTCAAGATCGGAGAATGGAGAAAGAAGCGTTTCCCCAGGACTATACGCGTTCGGACGCGCGTTCAGGATCGGGTGAATTTTACTGCTATAAGCCCTTCATTAAAAAAAAATTATAATAAATCATAAAAGCATCAACGCTAAAATTTGTATTTTACTATAATTGATAGTAACTGAATGTACAGCAGAAACATTTTTACTATATTAAAAAAAAACAATTGCGAAATTTTAGAAAATGTTTTATTTTAATAAAAACATTGCTCCTTCTTTCTTTTCACCATGATGATTTAAATAAAATAGACGCAAAACTTACAAAATACTATCTGGCAAATACCAAACGATAAATTTAATCTCACGTGAAATTGATGCGGTTTTAAATGATAGAATTTTTTTTTAAATAACAGCTAATGTCTCGTTTTTTTTAAATTTTTTAATGAATCCTTATAATGCTTTTTGCTTTCTTACTATCACTTTAATTGTGTTATTAAAGTGATACTAAGTATATATTATGTTTTCTGTTCTTATGATTGTGGCAACTCTACACGCGATAGCAACGAAAAAGAATCTTTAAAAATGAGCCACAGTAAGAAGAAAGATTATTTTTATTGTTAAGATTAGTCATCGCGTTTGTTTTATGAAAATCTGGATTTTTAATACCTTTTGTAGTATTTAAGTTATTGTTGTAAATATGAACCTCAAATAAAATAAAGACTGGAAATATTATTATGAACGTCTGATGCCCAATAAACTAATACGCATTCCTTCGTTTTATAACTTAATCAAAGTATAAACCGATATTCAGAGCGCAATGTATCTCAAACTCCTAAATGCCCGATTTTCTAAATAATCTAAACATTTGCAGTTGTTTACATTCATAAATATCCACGATTTAATTTTAAAAAGCTCGGAGCCAAGAGCACATATTGAAGTTCAAAGATTTGTGGAACATTATTAGAAAGGAAATGGGCTTGGGCCGCCAACAAGTGCCCTGTAAAAATTAATATGAGCTCTGATCACATCGGTGTGATCATGGGCCTCAGAGAAGGGAAAGTGCAATCACATATAGGATACCGTTAATCCTCGAGGGAGAAACGCGTGATCACATATATGCAATCGTGGTCCTGAACAGGTTAATAGCCATTTCATACTGGTTCAAAGGATGACATAAATAAAATCCTCAGTCAATCAAGTACGGCATTAAAGTTAAAAGGGTAGTCGGTACCCCCTATCCCGCAAATGTTAAATTGAGCATTTTTATGTCCCTTTTTCTCAGAAACTATTAAATGAACAGACTTAATATTTTTTACTGTATATTAATTAGACTTTTTTTATTTAAACTGATCAGAAGCTTTTTTCAAATATATTGTTTAGTTTTTTTCAAAAACGTTTATCGCAACAGTATCACTATGAATTTTTTGAAAAAATGTCATTTTTTTTCACTATAGCTGACTTTTACAAACATATTATGGGAATATTAATAAAAGCTCCGTTCAATATATATATAGTTAGATATCAGTAATATTCAGTGAAGATTGCAAGTGATTCCGTTGAATAGGTTCTGAAAAAAAGGTACACGCATTTTTAAAAACACCGTTTTGAGATAATTGCATTTTTATTATAAAATGTTACTTCATCAAAAAATTATAAATTACAAACTGTATTTGCACTATTTTTTTTAAATATTAGCTTATTCTCAAAAACTTTTTAAGACTTTTTACTTATTTATTTTACTTAGATTTCTCAGAAAATATGTATATAGCATTTTTCACTTTTAATCTATCGAGATATTTTATAGCATTTGCATCATTTTTCTCAAATTATGCATCAATTTTTGAAGAATTTCCTGTTCTGATACATTATTGCCATCCAAGTAGATTATAAATCATCATAAATACCATGTGAAAATGTGTCAATACATGAAAATATGACTTAGGTAATACATCATTATTTGACATTTCGAAAAGTTTCATTAGTGTTTTATAAATTCACATGTAAACACAATTTCTTAAAGTATCAGAATTAAAAGGATTCTGAAAATATTACATAAATGGTATCCAAAACAGCAACAAGAAAACTGATTTTATGTTTTTAAACATGAAATTTGTGTATTTTTTGGTATGTAACAAGTTGTGTGCAACGAAAATCGGCATTGCATTTTGGGATATATTTATGTACCTTTTACTAAGAAACTATTGAACACAAAGCTTAAAAATTTGTGTGTGCATTAAATAAACATTTATCTTTATACAGAAGTGAAATGTATTTAAAAAACTGATCAGCCTGTTTAAAAATGTAATTTTTGCACATTAGAATTATAAATTTTATAAAAATTTTCCTTTTCTATGTTACGACATCTGCTTTTTAGCTAAATGTCTGAGGAATATCTCAAAAATTTCACTTCAGTACACAAAATATATATGAAATATGGAATAACAATTTCCAGTTCATGCATGCAACACATTTATAGAAAAAAGACACAAATTAAAAAATATATTATTTATAAGACAGTAATACATGAATATATGACATTTCGAAAAGTTTCAATAGGGCTTTGTATATTCACATGTAAACACAATTTCTTACAGTATCAGAATTAAAAAGTTTCTTTAAATATTACATAAATGATATCCAAACCAACAAGAAAACTGTTTTTATGTTTTAAGCATGAAATGTATGTAATTTTATGAGTATAACAATCTTTACAGGCAACGACAAAAATCATCCCGTATCATCACATATATATGTGTACTTTTTCTCAGAAACTGTTAAATATTAAGACTTCTGATTTAGTCTGAATATTAATTAGATTTTAATATTTATGCTGAAGTGAGATATTTCTAATATATTGTTAAGTTTTTTCAAAACCATGCAACATAAAAATATAACTGTGAATTTCTTCAAAATTTTCATTTTTTTTTCTACGATAAATGCTGTATGTTAAAATATTTTTGGAAAATTTATAAAGGCTCACTTCAGTATAGATAATTTTATATCAGTTATGTTTCATTGAGATTTTATGAGCATCCTTTCATTATTTTCAGAGAAAAAATCACTTTCATTTTTAAAAAAATAAACATTTGAAAAAATGCATTTTTAACATGCAAAATTTAATCATCACAAAAATTATGAATTACCACATGTATTTGCCACATTTTATTCAACATTAGCTCATGTCAATATATTTTAAGTAAAATATTATAGAAAAAAGTTTTAAAATTGTCAGAAAGTACATACATAGCATTTTTCAGTTTTTGTTTATAACGAGATATTTAGAAAAATTTACATCTATTATCACAAAATCTGTATAAACTTGTGAAGAATTTGTAGCGTTTATGTACATTTGAATTACAAATTATTAAGTAGAGAATATATCATCATAAATATATTGTGAAAAAACTTATCTATATGATTTTGGTGTTTATTTTTGAAAACATGATTTCACGTCATTTCGAAAGTTTTTATCAGTGTTTTATGTACTCACATGCAAACATAAGTTTCTAAAACTTTTAAATTTCAAAAGTTTCTCTAAACTGGTTGAATGATTTCTTAAACTGCCAAAATAAAACTGTTTTATGTTTCTAAATATGATATTTATGTATTTTTATGTATTTAGCCAGCTTCTTGCAATGACAAATGGTATTGCATATCTGAATTTTTGTATGTAGAATTCATTCAGAAACTTTTGAATATTTAAGTTTAAAAACTTGTCTGTACAGTAAAGAAGCATTTATATTTATACTGAAGTGATAATTTTTTAAAAAAACAATTAGTTTTTTTTAAGAACAGACTTATTTATCATCACTGAATTTATTCAAAGTTGTTTGTATTTTGACACATGTGCTCTTAGCTAAATGTTTTTTTTTTTTGTAATATTTTCAAAATATCACTTCCGTATGCATAAGGAATATATATTGTAAATTTGCAGTTTTTTTTTCACATACAGTAAATTTAGAAAAAATTTATTTTTAAAACACAATTTTAAAAATATAAATTATGAAAATAGTAGTTTTGAAAAAAAACATACCTTGTGAAAGTGAAGTTCCTACATACTAAGAAATAATAATTTAAAACACATGGAAACATGTTGTAAATAGAAATTCTGCCACTAAACTAATACAGTTAATATAACAGTCAACTGTTATCTAAAGTTAATTTCGTTTGAATAAACAAAAAGAAGGCTTTACAATGAATTGCTTCAGGATATTTAAAAGGCATTTATCTGTCAAAAGGGGGCGTGGCCCTCCAGTTGATGATTTTTAAAAGTCATTTTGTCATACTTCTCATTGAAAATATGGCATATATGTTATATCCCTAGAAAGGTAATGAAATACAGATTTCAGAAATATCAAAAACTCAAAATCGATCATTTCATGATTTTTACCCTACTGATTGCCAATTTAAAAAAAAATCATCGAATTGCATGCGAGAGAAAAAATCAAATTATTAATCATTGAGGATATGTTTAATAAGATGAAGACACAAAATAAAAGGTGAATTTTGTTTGTTTTGTTTTTGTTTCAAATCTACTTCGAGCAGAAAAACCTGCACCGTTTTACCTTTTTGCATAAGAATGTCACAAGACAGATCTTGATCTCCAAACAATTGTCCCAGTTAATTGCCCCAGCAGTCCAGAAGATGAGCAGAAGAAACATCGAGAGAACAGGGAGGGATAACATTTACCTCCTGCACCAAGGTCATACCACGAAGGTGACCGTTTCTAGGCCCGAGATCTTCTAAACTTGTGGTTCATAGATATTAGATCTAGGCATTACATGTGATGTGTAGTGTTTTTCGAAGAATGAAAATAAAGTTATTGAATATACACGTTGTGATCCCTACTTCATGGTACAAACTTTAAGGCTAGGTACAGGACATTGTAACAGTAATTTACTGTGAAGAATGTATGTGGGTGCAACGGACGTGGTGAGGCACAAACACAAAAAATAAGATACGAAATGAAAGACTAAGTTTTTATTGAAAGCGTCGTTGACAACTGCAATGTTTAAAAAAACAATTCATTACTGTTGAGCACATGAATTGCTGTATTACCCACTGGTACCGGATTAAAAGCTTGTCCTCGCTGAAAACGGAAGAGGTGTAGCGACTTTCATTTAAAACTCTAAAAACAGTCTGATGGCTCACACTTACGTGGTAAGCTATAACTCTTGTACTTGAATTGGCCACAATGTTCAGGATGCCTTCTTCAAAACAAGGACTGCGTACAGCTCTTCATCGAACAGAATCATGCCTGGTGACGTGGAACGAATGTGTTTCACGAAATTGACGATGTAACTCCTGAAATATTCTGTAATTCAACATTCGTGTATCAAGAAATCGCGCGTGATACACAGCACTGTCATTACTATTTGTACAGCCATACATGCAATGCATATCCGTATTTTCGGCATGCATTAAGTCATACATCGTACACATCAGCACAATTGCGAAAGGCACTTTCCCCTACTGCAGTGCTTCTCAAAGTTTAAAAATTATTCAATCATAATTTTCATCGCGCCCCCCTCATACAATAACAATGTATTGGAATTCGGTAATACTGTACTTTGCTCTAAAACTACGATACCACCTTAACCTCTAAAGTGCTACAGGCATATATAAACGTCTAGCTAAATCAAAGCGTTAATTTTTCCGAACGTATATATACGTCTTTCCGAAGTACGATATTCTTTCTTCACTGCCATTCATAAAATTATTCCGAAGGGGGGTTTTGGAATGCATTAAAATAACCTTGACAATGTTCGCGAAGGACTTACTTATTTCACAAAGGATTTGTTTCCTTATTCCTCCCCTCCAATACATCACATACGCATGCCTACGTAGAAAATGGTTGGCATTTGGAAGCGAATCAAGTAATTTTCAATCGACGGAGGGATTAATTATAAACCGTACAAATTATAAAGATGTGCTAATTTTTGTATATGACTTTTATATGACAAACACATGGGGTCACTGGTAATTATTAAACTTGTTCTTAACTTAGTATTGTTAAATTAATCATAAAATACAATATGTAGCACTGATACATTTATAAATGTAAAATATCAGTGTAAATGTGTATTTTATTTTTTTATTATGTCAGAATGTATTTTGTTTGTTTACTCTCATTAAATTAGTAATTTCTTTAAATAATCTTTTGTTTTTGACTTTTCAATATGTTTGCGCCCCCCCCCTCGTAGAGTTATCACGCTCCCCAAGGGGGGCGCGCCCCACAGTTTGAGAAATGCTGCCCTACTGATATACATCATGTTGAATGGCGGATAGACATCTACTACCCCTACCCACAACACGAACTAAGAATAAATCCATTTCTCTTTTATTTCCCTGGTTTGTGACTCACGATGCCCATACAATCCTATACAAGAAATGATTGTTACAGTGACCTGTATCCATCCTTACAGTTTGCACCATGAACTCAAGATTACCCTGAATATTTAAATTAATAAGAGTCGAAAGGTTTATTTGCCGTGATATCTGAAAATATTTCTGAAGTTGGTATACGACCCTAACATCATTGAAATTTTACTCTTATTACTAGTTGTTTTAATCCAATGAAAGTTCATATACTTAAAAAATTTATACCATGCTCAAAAGAAAGATACAAAAACAGGAAGAAACAAATTTAACTGTCTATTAAAATTGAATTCAGCACATCCTTGAAAAATCAGTGAGATTAGTTTACATATTCTAGATACTTACTTTATGCTATAGACGCAATAATTCGAAGAGTAAACTGGGGACTAATATTAGACTCATTTATACGGTCTTTTTAAATACTGTCAAGAGCAAGGTGGAAGAACAAGCTGTAAGCCTTGATGTACACATTGAGCTTCTAAGTAGGGTTTAAAGCCCCGGGATCCCGGTGGTTTTTTTCAAATTCCGGGATTAAATAAACTAATCCCGGAATTTAATTTTTGTCTGAATTTTGTTTGAATTTTTTTTCAAAGTATTGTGAGTTCTGAATTATATTTAATCTATCTTATTTGCTTTTATTTTTCTGAATACGTTTAATGTCAGTTTTCTTACGGGATGAATCTTGAAGGGTTCGAAGCGGGTGTGTATGTTAAACCATGGAATTTGATATTTGCGTTCTCTTATTTTCTTCTGTAACTTCTCCCCATAACGAGTGGGGTCAGAAAATTGACATTTCTTTCATCCTCAGGATGTCCGGTGTCAGCTAACTTGGTAGAGCAATTAAATTTTACCGGTATCTAGTTGGATTTTCAAACCTGGAATTCCGAAAACACGGGATTTAATTTTTGTCTCAATTATATTAAAAAATTTTTTCCCATTAAAATTTTATAAGAACTATTTTCTTAAAAATTTTATGAAATATGTATGTAGAATTTTTGTGCAATTATAAATGCTGCTATAGGCAATAGCCTC